>NMRB01001442.1:72311-87892 GCA_002633025.1 Notospermus geniculatus
TACCGGTGAATGAATGTCTGACATCATAGCATTAAAATCACCCACATAAAAATCCTGTACCGTGTCAAAAAGATCTGTTGACAAAAGAAAATAGTCAATAACAGAGCGGTCCGCACAAGTTGTACGACCGATACCCTGGTCCTAAACATACCCGCGTTAAGGGAGACCTCTATTGGCAATGTTGTTAAAGTACCGCTTATCAACCTCGCCCCATGTAGAGTAACTCTCGTTCCTAGGGTATCCACGTACGCATTGCATTGTAATCATACATTCTCCAACACTGGGGCGAAAGGCAGAACAACGGTATTGGAGAATGATGAAATCACCGCCGGTGGCGCCGGCTGTCGACAAAAAGTGGCATTATCGTGGTCCTTTAACAGAGAGATGGCCTCCTGGCGGATCTGTCCATTAAAGAGATAAGCCTACCCTTGACTGTCGCATTTCCGGACAACATTAGACCAAGACCTTTTTCAACTCATAACTTATCCTGCACTTTTATGTCGATGAAGAAATTCAAGAATCGCGAACTAGTGCAGCGTCTCTTATCTTCACGGATGATTCGCTCCATTCTAAAATCCATTTTCATTTCGCAGACGACGACATCATTATTCGCATTATCTCCAGATAATCAGAAGATTTGTGGCATTCTCGATTTCTAGAACTAAGCTGAGGTTCGAGTCATAAAGCGGCAAGCAGTCATCAATCTCGGCTTGTTTTCTTGACTCTTATCGTCCATTTCTCATCTTTATTGTTTTTCCGAGGTTTGTTCAAAAAAATAGACTTAAAAACTCGTTTGCTCATTTCTCCGGACAACGAACCCGATTGATTTTTGCGACAATCTGAAATCGACGACATCTTAAAACTATCGGTTTTGCTTTATCAGGACACTGTCTCATTTCGTTACGACGAACTAGTGTAACAGGAATGGTTGTACACGGGATAGATATCCCGAGACAATAGCCATGACCTATTGCAGCAAGATGCCAAACTTGGATCCCCCCCCCAAAAAAACAAAAACAAAAAAGTTGATTTAAAGCTGAACTGATAAGAAATACCTTCCACTAGCGTGCCCACCTTGATTGATATTTACTTACTGACCAGATATCTGGATATTTACCGATTGCACCATCTCGTTTACCATCTCGCGTGAGATTACGAGACCTGACAAAATAAGCACGAGAGCAAGTCTCTCAAATGATATAAAAATAAATCTTTGTTATTCCGGGTGTAAAAAAGGTAATTTTCCGGGTGTAAAAAAAGGTAATACGGTTTTTATCGGAGGGGAAAGAATCACCTAATGTTGAATGTAATCACGAGTTATCGCGAGATCTCTGATCACGTGCGTGGAGAGTTGATCATCCACACCTGGAGAGTGGAAAACTGTCGTAAATATCCCAACGACAATGACAATACCCTCTTGTCAGCAAACTGAGTAAATAGTCATCGATCTTATTAACACGGGATCTCCTTACCCTTGATGACGTCACCGAAGATGAACATGACGTCATCACTTTTCGACCAAACTGCCACGTGAGGTCGACAGACACGGCTTTTGAAAACTAGGCTCAGTGTTCAAGTCGTTACAAGCAACGTAGTCACTACGTATTTTTGGGTTTCCGGACTTCTATTTTCGGATTTCAATGGAAATCCGCGTATCAACGTCACAATCACGTGACATGGACCCATTAATACACTGTCATTCAGCAGCAAATTGACTGAGCTGCGCGTAAATAGTTCCAGTGCGGGCAAACGTGTCGACATAACGGACACAAATGATGATATACGCCCCTCTTTTCGCAATGAACACTTAATTCCATAAAGTGCAAGGGATATCGTCGATTTATGGTGCATAGAATTGATATAGGTCGTGTTGGAGGGCCATCGTGGGTACTATATCACCTTTACTGCCACCGAGGGCGTGCGCCGGTTGACCGATGCGCGCATTAATTCCGGAAAAATCACACTTATCTTCCACGGTGTCACTAAGTTACACTTAGTAGCGGTCAATGGCCGCCGTGTGGCGACTATCTCACTTTACGAGGCTACATATCACTCCGCCCAGCATATTAGCGTCGACGAATTGACCCATGGGCTATGCAGTGACCTACGTCAAGAAATCAACGCGTATTTGTTGACCTTGGCCTAACAATTAATTCACCCTACCATACGATGCTTCAAAACCGAGACTGACATCAGTGGGTTCATGGCGTTCAGAAGTATGGTCGTCGGCCAAACCGGAATTCATTAAACTAACGACGACCACAACTATCTTCGTCCATGTTGGTACTATACTTTGCACACTGTCGTGAAACGACTCTTGAATGATTAAAGTGACGAAAATGCCTTCGTCGCTCAAAATACGATGCAGATAGTTGAACTTACCTTCATCAGGACTCCACAATATCGGGTGTTAACGGGAGACTTTCCAAGCAGCATCGATTCTCCTTTTTTTCTTTTTTTTTTTAATTCTTGCTCTTTTTTTTTTTATTCTTGCTTGTCACTTCGTCCGGAATTTCAACGTGTATCACTGCATGGATTAAAAAAAGAATACTTTAGATGTATAAATTACTTGAAACCAATAAGGAAGTAGACAGTCACACAACTACATTTAAATACAGATCAAACTTTGCGGTAATTCATCTCAAATGCACTTGACAAAAATCATCTCTGTAAAACTTTACATTGTATTTTTTTTTTAATTTGTGTGCAACCACAGTGAATTACGTCTTCAGGCGCACCCGCAAGGAATACTACATCTGACCATGACTGTAGACTGTAATCATTCAGAAAAGAATCATGTTTCGTATCGCTCAGCGTAATTACACCAATTTGCCCGTTACTTCTGATAAGTTTGTGTTTTCCCCTTGTTACTCTCAGCATAACATCATTTCACCATCTCATTATTCAATCTTAGCGAAAAATGTCATCATTTAGGCGCAGAAGATCATCTTTTTCTAGACAAATACGGGGTAAGGTTGATACATACGCCGCCAATACACATCTAACAACTGCTTAATGTCTACAGCAGCCGAAATGAAAAGAAGGCGGGTTACATGCATGAGGAGAAAGTTTCAAGTTTTTCTTGGTCATGACGTTGCTTCGGATACAGGAATGCCCATTTGGAGCCCTCAAATCTCAAAAGACTTCTCCCATAGCGGGCTTAACGTCACCCCTCGCTGGCCGCCGCCTCACTCTCGTCAAGACGTAGACTGGTTCCCGTGTTTGCCGCTCCACTCCCGCGGCGCTCGCTCCGCAACAGCAGCGCCACGGGAGCGGAACGGCAAAGACGAGAACAAGTCTAGTCAAGACGAGGGAAAGACACTGAGACGTGGCTAAATTTCGTCAGAAACATGGACTAAATACTGACAAATGAATATTGATGGGGAAACCCAACCCATATATTGTGTTGACCATGCAAAGGCATTACAGGCGCACCCACTGGGCCCTGCGTCATCCATCTTGAAACCCTTAACCGCGCTTTGTGATGGATTGCAATAACCTGGGACGAACAGTCAAGTGCCACGCTGCTAAATATGTAATGAGAAACTGAATAGAGAATGTGATGAGGCTTTGTGACTTCCAAGTACCAAATACCCAAGTAATTGAGGATGCATTATTTAGTCTCCGCAACCGACACGAAATAGAAGGCAGCTTAGGTTCTCAACTTTTGAAGATAACACAATTTGCCTGTGTCAGAGGTAGTGAAAACGTCCTGGGGGCATTAAAGGGGCCCTGTTCCTTCCCTATCCTGCGCTAAACATGCCCGCGTTAAGGGAGACCTCTATTGACAATGTTGTTAAACTACTTATCAACCTCGCCCCATGTAGAGTAACTCTCGTTCAGAGGATATTCACGTATGCATTGCATTGCAATCATACATTCTCCAACATACGGTATTGGAGAATGATACAATCACCGCCGGTGGCGCCGGCTATCGACTTAAAGTTGCATTACCGTAGCCCTTTAAAATTCGGGTCAGTAGTGCAGCACTTCACCTCAAAAACAGGTTATCCCATGGATTCCCCGTTGTGGGCCCCAGCACCACCTTGTTTAGCCTCCACACACACATCGTCTGCAGAAATTGATTGCGGCGCCGATGATTGGTCAATTAACCAGATTACTCAACCAATCAAATACGGGTTCATTTGATAAACCGGGGTTCATGTGTTTTTTGTTCTTCTTTCAGGGAGGTGAACAAACCCAGATATGGAGAGCGACTGGAGAAAACTCTTTTATACCCTGCTGCTTGTCATCCTCA
The DNA here is from genome assembly GCA_002633025.1 of Notospermus geniculatus. Classification (NCBI taxonomy): domain Eukaryota; kingdom Metazoa; phylum Nemertea; class Pilidiophora; order Heteronemertea; family Lineidae; genus Notospermus; species Notospermus geniculatus. The sequence continues at coordinate 76,570 of NMRB01001442.1, forward strand.
GTGAGTTTCTAATAAATATTTAGACCTTATTTGCATAATTTATGAGTTAGGCGGTAGATTAGTTCCCGACCTCATCGGTAGGGTTAGACACTGAGATCGGTAGCGCCCGTGTCGCACTTAATCACGTGATCGTCGTTTTCAACGCACTGATTGGTCAACAAAAGAGCAATCAATGGGTTTTCAATCAACCATCGGCTGCTTTTTGGACGATCACGACATTGTGGCTGACAATGCTGCCAATCTCAGTAACAGGCGCACGCCCCCTTTTGGCCAACAACTCTGTAAAACCGACCGTGAAATCCTGGACATTGTTCCTAGCACAGGGCGCCCCCTCTTTTCCCAAATCCGGTCAGACCGGAAATCAATCTGGTCATGAGGGTCGAACAATCTGACGAAACCACGTGACAGGGCCACGTTTCAGTGCTGTAAACGAGTTTCAAAATGAAGAAACTTTACCGCATTTTTCGTTATAGCAAAATGCCTTGTCGATTATAAGATTGAGAGGCCTAGTACTCACTGGCTAGCTCCTGTTTCCTCCTACATGCATTCACTCGTCTGTTTCAGTGCTGTGTTACTTCACGGCGGTGACCGAGGCCTACGATGTGTGTGCTCACGACAGGTGTATAAAGTACAAAGGAACATCGAGATATTTCGACTGCATTTTCAGCTGCAAGATGGCCGGCTAAACTCAGTGAGTGCAACGGTGCGCATGTGTGTGCACGTTCCTGCATGCATAAAAATTACAGCAAGTGCTGTTACTTCCCCAGCCATACAACATTTCTTTGTGCGCCTACCGAATAACATGCCTAACTTACCATGCAGTGTACAGTGCAGACAAAAATCGACTCGCCAAATCCCGCCAGAAGAGCAATGGATAGGCCTATATTACATAACATGGTGCTAGTACCTTACGTACCGACTTGAGAATCGGTGTCCATTTTCTGCTAGACTCGTAGCGCGTGTCGTACACGGAAATCAGGCACAATCGGCCACCATCTCACCTTCGTTCGCCCATCCGTAGCGTTGAAATCGAACAATCTAGCCATCACACCAGTATATCAAATAACGACAACCACAACAAACGAAGACAGCGCCCTCGGACGGAGGCTGAAAGAAATAACAACGTCTTCTTTCTCGTTTCAGGTGTCTAAAATGGAGTCGTCTTTTGTGAACGGGTAGTCAGTCACACGATTAAATGGACATTAGGGGCACAAAAACGTTTATTTTCAGTTCCAGTATTATATTAATTAAGAGATAATCAGATCAAAAGGCAAATTATATTGGATACAAAGTTATAAAATGTTATATGTCTTATGTACAAAAGAAGGCAGAGAAATGGGCTTCAATGTATCATGAGGTGTTGCGTTGTTGGATGGAATAAACCAGCCATTTCAGAATGAATTTACCTTTTGCTGCTCTGCTATTCTATATTTTTAGAATACAAAAGTATCGACATAATTGTCCCTACACTTATCACCCCCTGCGCCAGCACCGGCCAATCAGATTCACGAACGCGATTGGCACGACAGTAGCGCCACAGGAGTGGAGCGGCGAACCAGTCAAGTTGCGATGCACACAAACTGATGACGCTTTGTGCAGGGAATTCAGCGTCACTTGACAGGCCTACTGTGGATGATCCTGCTTGAACGCAACCCTCATCGCACCCCCCCCCCGCCCATTTTCAACATCACCCCGATATCCTGCATTCCTGAATACTTTTGCTGAGAACTTCGTTTCGAGTGCAAAGATACGGATCATCGCCACGGTGTCCAAAGACAACCTGTTGGAGTTTTTCTATAATTCTTTGCAAAAAGGGATCTATGATGGTCCCTGCAGGCCATTAGGTGATTAAAACGCAAGGCCGGGTCGCCGGATGACGGAAAAAACACAGATGCTGGTTTTCGTGGGGAAAAAGCAGGCGTAATGGTTGATTAGATCATGGAAGGTCTCCAACGGCTCAACGTCGATATCGGCAAGGTTCCCCGCCCTAGGTACAGCACGGCGATGTGAAGGTGTTCACCTTCTCAATGGGGTGCCTGACACCTGCAGTCACACAGGACCGATGGAAAGACAGTGTGACAGGGATTATAGTCCCCTGCAAGCAAAGTCCCGAGCCCTATTGTACTGCCCGATCAACTCGTAGTTTTCCTATCTGAAGGATGCCACTAACCCTGACCAACCATGCGGACTGTATTGTGCCCCCCTCCCCGGTGAGGTGTGTGTTTGTGAGACACCCAGCGCACGGCCGGGGCCGACTACCGGGTGTCTCACAAACACACACCTCAGGGGGGGGGTGTTTGTGAGACACCCGGTAGTCGGCCGTGCGCTGGGTGTCTCACAAACATTCACCTCACCGGGGGCACAATACACGGACTTTACATCCCAGGACGTTGATTCCTGTCACACCTGGTCGCAGTTCAGAAAGAAACTCTCAGTCCACAAGTTTCGGCTCGGAACGGACAATCGGATTGTCACAGACTCAAAGCAGGTCATAGGGTGAGGCTACAATTACCATGGTAATGTTGTAAATACGTAAGGAATAAATCGAACCCCTTCAGAACTACTCATTGACAACGATGACCTCTCGTGTTTCGCCAAAATGTGATAGACAAGCAGCAGCATACATTATAGGCCTACATTCATTTCAACAACACAATGATAAGTGGATGGACTGAACAGAAAGCTGAATAGGAACAGGCTCAATATCATCAACTTTCGTCAGCAGGTGTCAGATCCTGTATTTAACATCTGTTTGATACAACAATACAAAGGATCTGAAGCATATATCCTGGTCAACTCGAGAGTGGATTTCCAACTCATCAAGTCCTGACTGAATTATGACGTCATAAATTCCAGACACCTCATTGGTTAGTCAGGTCACGTGATTCCATCCGAGGAACGTTTCACGTGATTCCATCCGAGGAACGTTTCATGCAGAAGTCACACCTCGCAAAGCGTATCACGCGAAAGTAACTGATTCTCAGCATAAAACCTAAGGCAAGTCGACAAAATATGCCGTATTTCATGTACTACGTCGCCCTAATCAATCTGAAACTGTCCCGAGACTGAAATCTCCCGAGATCAACATTGGTACGTTGTAAGCTCTCAATTTGTCCAGTTATTGTGGGAAAGGGCCAGATCACGCTGTGTCATCCCAATCCTCACAGATTTGGGAACATTCTAAAACGAGGCTGAGGGTGCTGACCCGGATGTGCGTGCGCCGGACTGGCCGCCGCTGGCAACGACGGCGTCCGACGAGTCGCAGCAAAATCACCTCCGCAGTTTCTACGGTTTCTTCGCTGGTCATCAATCCCCTCATAACATCAGGAAACTACTTTCTCACTTCAGTACCCAATCCCGATGGACCGACGAATTCTCTTCTATGTGTTTCTCCTTGTTAGCCTCAGTAAGTCCATTGTTTTGTAGTTATCTTTCCCCGCGGGAATTGCCTCCAGGCACTGACGAGAGAAGCTGCACACAGAGCTGCCTCTTCGAGAGGACGCCAAGCTCCTAGAAATCTCTGTGTGCACCTGAAGCCGCAAGCAGTTGATGCTTGCGTCCCGAGGTTGCGGAATCGCAAGGATCATTCCTTTTTTTTACATCTGCCGCAGCCGTACGCCGCAGCCATAGGACGCAAGACCACGCAAGCAATGTGCACTGCTTACCGGCGCATTATTGGAATTTGCCGGCCACTGTACCAATCGAATTGCCTCTTTAATACGTCAGTGATGCCGATAAAATCTCGAGGAATTCACCAACCAGGTGCTTTTCCTCGTTTCTTGCACCCTCGTGTGCACACCGCAACATTTTAGAGGACTGCGTGATTCAAGTTTTCACGGATTACGGGCTAGCTGAAGCCTGCCGCACACTGGAGCTATCTGCTGAGCAAAAAGTCATTCGAGACCGTTTGCTCAGCAGATAGCTCGCGTGTGCGCGTATTTTTCCCCGGCAGGCTTTGGATCGGGCAGCCACTGATCTGTGTGCACATAGCTAGGATTGTAGCAAGAAAAGTCGCGCCGCGCCGGGAGTGAAGCGGCGAAGACTGTAACCAGTCTAGAGCATAAACACGGCCAGAGGCAAAAAATGGTGCAACCCGGAATCACTCTAACCACGTCCACTTCTTTCAGTGGCGATGCCGGAGGTGTCAGGCGCCGCTTACAGCCACTTTAAAGTAGCTGAAGCCCAAGCGAGGGGGCAGAAAGCCTCTGACTGCCTGCGGGAATGCCCACGTGAAAGGGAGGCACGACAGGAGTGCCGAGAACGCTGCAAAACGTAAGTACGAAAACACGCAGGGCCGCGTAAGACCGTGGTTTCCACGAGGCGTTTGCGGGCGCGGATTAGGAGGCGGGCGCGGGTGCGAGTGAAACAGGTAAAGGGAAATACGTTGGATCAATTTTTCCCAACCGCGCCCGCCCCCTATTCCGTGCCCGCAAACGCCTCGTGGAAAAGCAGCTTAAGTGTACCGCGGCTTCGCTTGCGGGATTTCTGGTTGCTGTGCGGAAGGAACTCTCAAGTTCCTATACGTCTTGTAGGAAGAGGAAGAATTTCCTTCCAAAGATATCTTTCATTGAGTCCGAATGGGGGCCCTCTTGCATGGACGCGTATTCTGTATTTCTGCAACAATTGCAGACGTTTTGGAGGGCGCCACCCTGTATCCCGTCAAATACTGCGCGAGATAACAGCAGTGGTATAATTTGTTGAACAGCATTAGCGTTCCCTGCTGTACTGATTCTTGATTTCATAAATTCTAAATATTTTTTTTTCTTTTCTCTATGTTTTCTTTAGATTTCTGTTCTGAAGGTGGGCGCCTAAAGCGGTGATCCGGAATTTTCAAGGTTCACCACGTCACGTGACAGCATATTCTTTGATCTTGATATGTAACCACAATTAATATGGCCGAAATAAACATCATCTCTGTCATCTTGACACAGATACAATATGTATATTACTTTTTTATTTATTCTCTAAGCAGACCCTTCTACCCTTTCCAATGACGAATCTACTGCCGACGCATTGCGAGACCTTGTGATACTCAATACATATTAGAATATGACAGTCGAGGAATCTTCTCAGATAACGCAGGTGTAGCAGTAAAAAGTGTCCCCCAGTAAAAAGTGTCCACTTCTATTGTTGAATGACGGAATAAGCGGCATGCGTATAGAAACCAATTGTCAGATATTAGAATGTAACAATAGGATCTTTTGTTCCCCGGACAGTTTTTCCTAGGATATTCTTTCCCTTCACACCGGCGTGGAGGCGCACAGACACACAGAGGTTTAAAGGGGCACTTCTTTCCCGACCCTGCGCTTAACAACCACCGCGTTTAAAGGGAGACCTCTGTTGTTGAACTGTCGCTTATCAACCTCGTCCCATGTAGAGTAATTCTGATTCTCAGGGTATCCACGTAAGCATTGTATTGAACACTGGGGCAAAAGGCAAAACTACGGTATTGGAGAATGATGCAATAACCGCCGGTGGCGCCGCTGTCAACATGAAGTGGCAATAGTGACCCATTTAACTTACTAGTATGTGTATGTTGGTGGCTTGTTCCTGTAGATGCAACAGGTCAAACTACAGATAGGGCTTCATACATTTTTGATCAGGTGTTTAGGTCCTCAACCATCGCAACCATTCCCTATTTTCATTAAAGATAATGTATCACGGGTATTTTCGCGGGCCACGAAAATCATTGTTTATTTACATTTTGTTTGTTTATGTCCAGTGTTTTATTGTCTTATGGGTAATTTCAAAAATTCATAAGCGAGATGAATTTTGGGTAATTTGGTAATCTGACACCAAAAGTACTCAAAAGTGGGTTGGCATGTCCCAAAAAGTCCAAATAACATGATGTAAACATCCATGTAAACATCCATGTTTACAAACATTGAATGTAAACAATGAAGTCGTGATACATTACCTTTAATTTCAATGCATGTAACAAGTATTCGAATTCACGTTATTGTTAACAGTAAAGTTTTCAACAGGTTTTACTGAGATGCTGCAGTCATCATAAACATCTGCAATCCCCTCTGAGAGGAGCTGTCGGGTATTATTATTCTAAGTTTCACCACAATGGTCGGACACATGACGGGAATGACTCGAGTAGAAATTTTCAATTCATCGTCAGCTCTCCAGTCCCGTTTCATATTGATGCCACAAAACCATGAACACACCTCATTGGTTAGGTCAGGTCACGTGACCCCAGCCGACGAACGTTTCATAGCCGAAGTCTCACCTAATTTGACCATACCCATATTGACATCGCGAGAGTACGACCTAAAAGATAGTTCTGCTTCAGATCTGATTCTCAGCCCCAAACCCAAAGGTAAGCCGACAAAATAGGCCCTAAATTCCCGAAATTACAAATGAATTCTTGATTTGTGCAATCGCTGGGCAAGGGTCCCACCACCAGATCACGTTATCGTCTCGCAGTATCTGCGAGACTTGGAATGGCCCTGGGATACGGTGAGAATATCCTAAAACGAGGCTGAGAGGCCGAGATGTGGCCGCCGCTGCCAACGGCGTCGGGCAAGTCGCAGCAAGTCGGGCGAGTCGCAGCAAAATCGAATCCGCAGTTTCTAAAGTTTTTTTTCGGTGATCCTCGATCCCCTAAACATAACATCAGGAGATTTTCTTCACTTCAGTACCTAATCTCCATGGACCGAAGAATTATCTTTGTGTTTCTTCTTGTTAGCCTCAGTAAGTCCATTTTTTTACTCTTTCCCTTGCGGGATTGCCTCACTGACGAGGGTCAGGCGGTTTAGATGCATCGACGCCCCGGAGCTAAATAGTGGAACATGGGGTGTCGGAGCCAAGTGACGCAATGGACACATCGGCGCCTGTATCCTCTGATTTTCTGGGTTTTCTATCCCCGATCGGATTATTCTTTACCGGAAGTTCTCCAAGTCGGGCCTGTCGCGCCAGGCGCTACCCTCCCCCTGAGCCGGTTTTCGGGAAGTATCCTACTCCGCGTAGGCTACAGGTAAAAATAAATGAGTCTTAAGCCGTAAGCCGTAAGCCCGTGTCCCGAAATTAGACACCCGATGGCCACACGAATAAGGAATTTTGAATTTCGCGTGAAGATGGCCCCGAAGTCAACTTCCAGAATCTTGCAAATTTTCGATCCCAACCGGGGTCTTCTGCAGGCTGGCACTTATCCGAAAGATTTCCAAACGTTTCCAAAATTCGTATGGCCATCGGGTGTCAACTTCGGGACAGTGTGACACGGCGCACATTTGCGACAAATCTCAATGCGTTAGGGGTGTCTGTTAAAATCGACTGACCTGGCTGAATGACGAGTCGACAGCGTTGGGTCAGTCGACTTTAAAAACACCCCTAACGCATTGAGTTTTGCCGCAAATGTGCGCCAGGCTTTAGCATGGCCAGAGGAAAAAACGGTGCAATTCGAAACATCGCATTCTTTACAGTGGCTATCCCGATGGTGTCCGGCGACGCTGGTGTCACGTTCGCAAGATGTGTTAATGATTGTGTACCTTCCCTAAAGAAAAGTCCCGATGAATGTTTCAAACCCTGCGTAAGTATTGATGGGTTTTGATGGCGGGTTTTCTGGTTGCTGGGAAAATCACACCGCGGTAGGCATAGTCCTAGGCCCATGCCGGGATTGATATACCCTAGACACCATGTTCCCGGAACGCCGCCACGCGGCCAATCAACGAAGCAAACTGACGTCAAATGTGGAACATCGCTGTGATGGTTATGTAAATAATTTTTCGAGAATGACAAAAAAATGGCCTGTGCTCCACGACTAAGGCGCGTTTGAGGCTGGAACACATGGGGAACGATGAAGACCGTAAAATTTGAAGTATAAGACGTTGATTTGAGTGTGCAGAGCGTGCAATTACATGTATTTTTTGTAGGACAGCAGGCGTTTTAGAGGACGGGTGCCATCTTGTATCCCGTGAAACACTACGCGAGAAACAACAGTTGCGGCAGGCATCTGCTTTAATTCAATTTTTGTTTCTTTATAGGCTAAAAAAGCAGGCTTTACCTGGCCTTACGTGCCTTCCTGAAGCGTCGACCAGCCTTTTCAAGGTTCGCCAGGTCAGAAGTCAGCATATATTTTCCTTAGTCTTGATAGGGCCTAAATAAACAAGATACAATCCTACTGACGCACTCCGAGTCCAGAAATCTTTCCTGAAAAACCTCATACTAATCAGACAGAATTGTCTCATTCGCATTGTCCTTATAGTTCCGCATTTTATGTTGGCTCCACTTAGACTGGTTCCCATCTTTGCCACTCCAATCCCGCGGCGCTTTTCTGTCCGTTCCAGTTGTAGTCTCGCGCAGCCAGCCGTTCAGTTCCGCAGTACCGCTACACAAGCTCTTATCGGATCCCCACATTCGAAACAGTGGCTTGGTGACCGAGACTATTCCGGTGGTGGAGTGAGCGCCGCCGAGTGGAGCGGCGAAAACTCCACTCGGAAGAATGGAGACTAAATTTTAGTGGCGCTATAATGAGGAGTTTGCGGTCGGTCAACTTCAACGGGCGATCAGATGAATTCTCCTATAAAAGCCTGAGAGAATAAGCCAAGCACGAGGAAAAGTAGGCCTACGGACATCACAAACAGGTGTTTACATAGACGCCAAGATATCGGAAAATCCGGGATGACAGTTGTAGTTGTAGCTGTTCTCGTGAAAGACGAGATCAACGTACAAACACGAATATATAAAACAGCGCCGAGTGCGAAATCATGGGAACCAATCAGAGCGCTTGTTACTCAGCAACGACCATTCTGATTGGCCGAGGGAAAAGGTCAGTGTTGGGGTCAGCTCTATGTCATTAATAGCGAGGTTAAGATCTGGTCCCACTCCCACCGCTCCCCCTCCGACTTCTAGCTGCTAAAATTCGGATTTTTCAAGTTGAAGATAAATTTACCACTCCTGAATGAGCAAACCCCGTTGTATTTGATGACGTAGTTCCAAAAAAAGGAATCCTCTGGAGTCAGAGTCGAGACTCAGAACTCCCTTATCTTAACCTCCCTAATAGAGAACACAGACCCATGATTTCGCACCCGATAGCCCTCTATTGGCTCTGAACACAGTCGTATTGAAGCGCCCTCTACTTTCTCTCCTTCACATTAGTCAAAAGTAAGAACTCAAGACTACGACCTAGGTTATGTAATATCCCCAACATGAAGACTTGTGACCAATCCAACTCCTCCTGTACTCTTGCCCAGAGTGACCAGTTTGTTATGGTAGATGTCTTAATTCAGCCAGGATGGATATTCAAAGCAGTCGTACTTCGACCACCTGTCGGTCCAGCAACATTGATTTCCAAAAACTTTGGTACCCTGACCCCCCGCAAGGCGGCCCACACTTGCGTCTGAAATAACAACAGGCATCAACATTCGGAACTTCCGAAGGCAACTGCTCGGCAATTTCCGTGGATACTCGCATTTCCCCTCGGACACAATTCCAAGGCAGACATCTTGAACGCGCAACGATCGCTGCCCGTTTGTGAGAGTTCAGATGCGGTCGCCTCATCACACCCTGCGCATGAACTAAATAGGTCGCATAAAAACGTTACGTTATTGATCAATAATTGGCAGATTGGGTGAGATACCGGTAAGTTTATATATAATATGCCTCAACTTATCGAGCAAGTACGGTTGAACATCTTAACGGGCCAAAATTCAGCGAAAATAGTCCCACGGCGGTCACGTGGGTTTGATGATAAACAACATGGCTGCCGTGGACTTGTGTCCGAGGTGAAATGCGCCGCCCAGTGACAGATAGCAGTTCGCCTCAGGTCGTTCCGAATGAGGCATCAATAGACATCCGAGAAGATGACCCAAGGATATTAAACAGACACCATGGTTGTTACATTCAAGGTTTTCAAGGATCAGTCACGCAGCAGACGAGGCAACTTTTCTTGATCATTGCTAGCTCCGATCGAACATGTTTGATTCTCAGGGCCGGCCGCAACTAGCTTTTGTCTGGGGGACTGCACTTTTCACTGCCTGAATAACGTGCTTTATGGTGATGTCTGGGGCATATGCCCCCCCCCCCCCCCCCCCCCCCCNGGGGCATATGCCCCCCCCCCCCGTCCTTATGCTCGCTACGGCCATGATTCTCACTGCCCATGGTAAGCAAGACGCGTTGCTTTTCACCGCACTCGGGGCACCGAACAATAGACATTCTGCGAAAGTCGGCCATGAGAGGTCAGAAGGGGTAAACATTAACCTCGACCTAGGGGGCCAAGTGCACTTGTACAGTTGCCTCCTGAGCTACCTACCGTCTGTACAATGCACTAGGCCCAAGGTTGGTTTACCCCTTCTGACCTACCATGGCCGACTTTCGCAGGATGTCTATACCTTTGCCTGGGGCGCGACCGGTTTTAAGGATTTTAACATACGTACCCTCTCATCGCTGCAGTACTCGGAGTACTCGTCAACTTCCTCACGGCGGCAAGTCTGGCTACACTCATACAGGAGGTTAGTCCTCGAGTCATACCAATGGACAGGACAAATCTCGGAGTTCCAATCATAACCAAAGTCACGCATGGGAGAACAGCATTTCCTTCCCAGAAATTGGGCCCATACTTGACGAGACAAGAAAATCTTTCGCCCTGGAAAGATGAACACGTTCGACATTGTTTTTAGTAACGTTAGTTAGGCCATGTAGTGTGGCACTTGATCTTAAAGGTTGTCGCAAAGATATTGAGAGTACCGAAGTATTGTCAGATGGTGACTTCATCTGTGACGTCAATTCAGATCCCGAGAAGATATCGGCCGGAAAAATCCTACACTCCTTTCGCAGTGTCTTCTCACTCGTACCTATCGTTCATAGACACTGCTTACAATAGCCTGATTCCTGCCGATTTACCGCATGGTGGCAGCACTAGTCAGCGGCCAAACAGCGCGGGAAACAGCGCCGGCGTTGCTCCGTGCTTCGGCCTGTTTACACGATCAATCTGTATGAAACAGAATAATCTCGCATAGAGCGCCGTTATCCACTTTTTTAGCGATGTTTCAAATCAAAAAGGCACGAGCTAAACACTGAAAAGTGAAAAGTGACACTGCATGACACTGCATGCTGGACACGGCGGGGGGCAGCCATTGCTGTTGTTGTAGACTAGTCGTGCTACGTCATAATGCAACATTCCCATATAAAATGCTTTACGACGAGTGACCAGTCTGCCGCGGTTGTCAAGGACGCTGACAGTGAACCAATCAGAAAATGTTTCATGTATTTCGTTAGTTACGCTGGCGCCCTCTAGTAGTAAATCGGCAGGAATCAGGCTATTGTAAGCAGTGTCTATGAACGATAGGTACGAGTGAGAAGACACTGCGAAAGGAGTGTA
>NMRB01001442.1:91548-104777 GCA_002633025.1 Notospermus geniculatus
ATGCTGAGCATGCGGATGAAAGGGATCATATGCTAGAAGAGCTAAATGACATTGATAGAGAAGAGGCTCGTGAGAGGGTTCATAAACTGCTCCTCCCAAAGTACAGAAAATCTCTGCGAAGGATCTTTAAGAATGAAGTGATAAGGCTGCACATTTTTCGGAAACTTCCTGTATACAAGGTCATCATGGAAAAAGTACGAGATCTCGAGCTGGATGGCTTTGATCGAGATGAGGCAATCAGTGCTGCACTTTCCTACCGTAAATACATGGTGAACAAGATGATACCATCGGAAGTTGAATCTGACGAGGACTGATCACAGGCCATAAGCCTAAAGACTGATAACCACGCATTGTTTATTCTCTAATTCAGATCACAGCACGTGCAGGCTTCATGTTCAGCTGTAACTTGTGAACGTATGTGTAATAAAATTGATCACCACAAAATAAAATCTTCTCTTAATACTTCCAACACGTTTGGGGACGCCCACTTGGCATTGTGAAAATTCTGGCTGTGTTTCTACAAGGAACATATCACACCATCAGAAAAAGGGCACAAGTTTTGTAAACATGTTCATTTTGTCATAATGCTAGGGGATGCATCATGCGTAAAAACACATACTGTTGGGAAGTGCACTCTGTAATGAGGTGTTGTGAGAAATATTTTCACACCTTTCAATTTACGAAGTTAATTATCTATTTCTTTAATAGAGTGCGTTCAGAATATGAGGTGATGAGCAATTAACGCCCCAGCACATGCTGAGTTAGTTAGGCCTATGGTATGCATGTGTTGATGTGTGAAACAGTAGACAGATCATCACCGGTATAAATTATAGGCATGGGCATAGTCCCATCATACTCGAAGCTGCCTGTAAGATGTCGTACTAGACCTAAAAGATACAAACGGTCCTTCTAATGACCACAAAATCATTTACCAAGAGACAAATCACCCAAGGTGTATTGCTTACTGAAACATAAAAAATCCAAGAAATGAAAGAAAAGGTTTAATAACACAAAGAAAAAAGTTCATGCATCTTGTAAACAAACTCATTTTGTCATTTTTAAAATGAAAAAACACAATAGCACTGCACACAATGAACCATCTGTTGCTTGTTATTACTTGTCATTGTTGAGTTATAATTAACATTTTGGGACCATACTGTGGCATCAGGAAATGTGTCCGCATTTTGTAAACATACTAATATTTTGCCATTGTTAAAATGAAAAAGAAAACACAATAGCCCTGTACACAATCAATCATCTAATTAGGACCCCCTACCAGCAAAACACCGTTTATCACCCTCATTAATTAACACCTCATTAGTAATGAAGCTATATCATCTGGCTATGTTACGTAATTACGTAATCACCTCAAGGTCATCCTATTACGTCATCATTTAAAAAGTGTGGTATCTGGGCGGGTATACTACTTGGTCAAAGGCCGATAAACACCGGAGTGGCGCAGTTGAAATTCGGCGCCTGTCACCATCGGCCGACGTCGAGACGGGGCAACTCCTGTTTCACTGTGATGGTGTTCTCCGACCGAAAGCTCCGATTTTCACTATTTCAAGCCTACATCATAATCTGATAAAGCTCGGGCTAGGCCTAACTTGTGCAAAGAAAATAACGATTGAGACGTACCGCACGGCTGGTTTCCTCCTGCATTCAAATCGGCCAAAAATACCTCAAAACTGAGAGAAAAAATGAGACATACGATCCCTGTCTGTGCGAATCGTTCCATGATTAACAATGATGTATTAAATTAGAACAAACGGCTGTGATTGTCCGCGCCAGAATGATCGCTGCCGCGTCCGTAATCAATGGTGAAGTCATGACCTCGATACCGAAACACTCGAGGTTTTGAAACGCTTCCTCTTCGCTGACATCCTATTCCTGTCATTATCGGCGTGAATAAACAATTCCGAGAAGACAAACACAGAAGTTGGAAAAGACTTCTTTGTCTTATCGCACGAGCTGACCTGACCCAGTAGTCTTGAACGTTAGTTGGGATGTTGATATTTTTGGTGACTGGGAGGGGAATGTCGATGGTCGTCAGCTGCCCCTGCATTAAGAGAGACTTTAGTGAAAAGTCTCTCTGAATGCAGGGGCAGCTGACAGGGATCTGTGGTTAAGTATTTATTAGCAAATTCAGATTTGTAGGGAAATGGAAGGGCTGGGGAGATACTCGTCCTGCGACGAAAAGTGGTCAGGAAGAAAAAATAAACAGAGAAACAGACGGGTGAAAAAATCGCCTTTCGCAAGGCTCGAACCCGGCGCCCCGGATTCATAGCCGGACGCTCTACCGATGCGCCAGCCGGCCATGGTGGTGGGTGCTGAATAAATGTTTATAAATACATCCCAGCTACTCAACATATTTTTATGATAATAGAAATGACGTCACAAATCAGAATAATCTTACAAAAATCGCATTTCACAACATCCACAGAGCAAGTCCCCAGCAAATCTGTCAGTATATCACTACATAATGTACCCATCTACGTTCACAGCCACTAAAAACGTCAACCAACCGTCCGGTATATTCCATCTGAACATTAGGCACATTTCACCTATGAGTCCAATTCTATTGTCTGACCCGTGACAAGTCTTTGGCTAGCTTCGCTGTTGGCCGCTACGCGGCGCGTTGGGCCCTTGCGTCAAGGCCGTCATAAAAGAGGGACAGTCCGCACGGGCCGCGACCAGAGAGGGACCGACGAGACAACTGGGTGAGGGCCGTCCTCAGAGAGACGCAGCCATCTGAGGGTCGTCTAGGCATCTGAGGGCCGTCATCAGAGGCGCAGTCTAGGCATATGACCCATTGAGTCTGAATCCCGTCAAACACTGCGCGAGATAACATCAGTTGGTGTCTCTTGGCCAGCATTAAAGGGACTTAGGAAAAAATTTTCAAGCTTCGGTTATTACAAAATGCTAGTCTTTCATGATAAATTCCCACCGTCAATTCACTTTTTCAAATCGAAGTGTTAATTACTGGCACCCAGACAAATCAGTTATCACCACACCATGGAGCATTCACCACGTCACTGGGAACCTAATCAACATAATAGAGTACAAGCTCGCTCCATACAATACATACAGCGATGAGGTTCCCAGTGGCGTGGTGAATACTCCATGGTGTGGTGATGACTGATTTGTCTGGGTGCCAGTAATTAACACTTTATTGAAAAAGTGAATTGACAGTGGGAATAGGATTGACCATCGCGGAGAGTACGAACTAAAAGATAGTTCTGCTTCAGATCTGATTCTCAGCCCCAAAACCAAAGGTAAGCCGACAAAATAGGCCTAAATTCCCGAAATTCGAAATGAATTCTTATCACAAAAGGGTCCCACCACCAGATCACGCTATGGTCTCGCAGTACATGTATCTGCGAGACTTGGGATGACTGCGGGATACTGTACCAATATCTTAAAACGAGACTGAGAGTGTATAACCCAGATATGAGTGCCGACTCGCCGCCGCTGGCAACGGCGTCGGGCGAGTCCCAGCAAAATCGATTCAGCAGTTTCTAAAGTTTTTTTTCGGTGGTCATCGATCCCCTAAAACATAACATCAGAAGATTTTCTTCTCACTTCAGTACCTAATCTCCATGGACCGACGAATTCTCTATGTGTTTCTCCTTGTTAGCCTCAGTAAGTCCATTTTTTACAGTTTTCTTTCCCTTGCGGGATTGCCGCACGAGGGTCACGGGTAGATGCATCGACGCCCCGGAGCTAAATAGTGGAACATGGGGTGTCGGAGCCACGTAGCGCAATGGACACATCGGCGCCGTATCTATGATTTTCTGGGTACTACTCCGCGCAGGCTACACGCCAAATGAATGAGTACTAGCAGGGCCAGAGGGGAAAACGGTGCAATACGAAATACATATCGCATTCTTTACAGTGGCCAGCCCGGTGGTGTCCGTTATTGATGGCGAAACGTGGGCTCGCTGTGTTAATCATTGTGTACCTTTCGAGAAGAAAAGCTTCGAGGAATGGGCAACCGGAAAAACGCCGACCGACCGACTCGCTGACCTACCGACCGACTGACCAACTGACGAAATCCCTTTCATTCCTCAACAGCACAGAAGCACCTCAGTGCTGACCACGCATATGATGGCATTACCCCATCGCAAGTTGGTCGGTAATTGATACACATAAGTACACAACTTTGAACACAGCCGACGCATCAGGTCAACATGGAAAACATCCAGCGGAGCAGTCTGTTTCGCGACCTGGTTGAAAATGATAGGCCTATACATTCTGTGTGATGCATCTTCTTAGGTTGAGTTAGTGGGGAAGTTGCGGTATTTCAGCCGCATTTCTTTCATCAGTGTGGTTACGTTCTCCGCCAAAATCGCCCAATTCTCGCATCAGGGGTTTATGTCGCCAGGCCCAAATTTTCAAAAATTCCATGCTCACTTGGCCTTATCTTCGTTCGTCAAACTCGTTCCACGTCAACCATTTTCGCCGCTCGATAAAGCGAGCTTAGGCCTATCTATTTTTCCTTGTACTTATACCGGTAGTTTTCGTTGGCTTCGTTTCTCGTTAGGCCTAATTAGGTTCAAAAGCGGCTAGTCATGAGTCAATTTAGGTCCTAGAGTGTTGATATTTCACAACTAACTGCACATGTGATTGTTTTCCTCGAAATCGTTATATGGCAATGACCTGATTTCATATCGCAATCTCGCTCAGCTCCGGAATTCCTTTCGGTCGTGGTCGGCACACTATGTTCCTACCACAGGTTCTTGTGGTTCGATACTCTACTGGGGGACCACAGGTCCTTACACACTTCACTGAGAATGTATAGAAAAACAAAAGGTATGACACTTCGCTAACTAGCAACCCGACCTCCCCACTTCAAACCGCCGCCAAACCTTTATTTCCTAACCGATTGCCACGATTTTTGGCACGAGTGATCTCCGAGATATATATTCCATAATGAATCCAACTTTAATGAATGACATTATCCGAACTTCGGTGATTTTGATCGCGAATTCCGATCACCAGCCAGCGCACCTGACCACANGCCGGAATCCCGGCCCAAGATGGTGCCCCGGACCTGTCGTTGTATAGCTGAGCGCCAAAAATGTGCAGCGGCAACGACGGGAACCAGTCTAACCTAGCACCTGCGCTAGTGGTGTTATAGAAGATAACGCCATCTAGTGTCAAGTGTGACATTCTCAGTGAAGTGTGTAAGGACCTGTGGTCCCCCAGTAGAGTATCGAACCACAAGAACCTGTGTTCCTACCAGCGTGGCGCTGCAGCTATTAGGCCTACCAATCTCCTACATGCATATAAAGGACTGATGTTTTGGGACCTATCGAATGCATCAACATTCATGACATGTGTTAGATGCATTGCTCCCTCACGTCGCTCGTAGCATTAGGCCTATCTGGGTCCCAACAATCTTTACGAAACTCCCACATCGGTAGTAGGTAGGTAGGTCGGTCGGTCGGCGTTTTTCCGGTTACCCGAGGAATGTGCCAGACTCTGCGTAAGTATCGATGGGTTTCGGGAACGGTTTTTCTGGTTGCTGTGAAAATCACGGTAGACATAACCCTATAGGCTCATGCCGGGATTGATATCATTCGTCAATACCCTGGTTTTGTCTTTCGCCCCAGTGTTGGAGAATGCATGATTACAACGCGATGCACACGTGGATACCCTTGGAAACGAGTTAGCCTGCTCTTTGAGGCGAGGTGGGCAATTCTCCAGTAGAGAATTAGGCAAATTCCACCTTGATTGATCAGTTACAAGACATGGAAGGCTTGGGGAGTCTAAATGGGCCCTCTGAAAAGCATTCTGCACTGACTTTGCGACCAGATTTCAGGCGTTTTGGAGGGCGGGCGCCATCTTGTATCCCGTGAAGCATCGCGCGAGAAACAACAGTAGCGGCATCTGCTGAACAGCAACGGCGTTCACAAGTTAATTCAATTTTTGTTTCTTTATAGGCTGAGAAACAAGGCTATACCTATCCTGAGTTCAAGCCTATTCAGTGAAGTGTCGACCAGCCTTTTCAAGGTTCGTCAGGTCAGAAGACAGCCTATTTTCCTTAGTCATGATAGGGCCTAAATAAACAAGATACAATCCTGAACACACAGAATTTATTGGCTACTTATTCTCAAAGCGAATCCCTCCTTGACTTTTCCAGTGATGTGGTTTATTGCTGACGCACTCCGAGTCCAGAAATCTTTTCTGAAAAACCTCATACTAATCAGACAGAATTGTCGGTACACTCTCATTCACATTGTCCTTAGTTCCGCATTTTATGATGGCTCCACTTAGACTGGTTCCCATCTTTGCCACTCCAATCCCGCGGCGCTTTTCTGTCCGTTCCTGTTGTAGTCTCGCGCACCCAGCCGTTGAGTTCCGCAGTACCGCTACACAAGCTCTTATCGGATCCCCACATTCGAAACAGTGGCTGGGTGACCGAGACTATTCCGGTCGTGGAGTGAGCGCCGCCGAGTGGAGCGGTGAGAACTCCACTCGGAATAATGGAGACTAAATTTTAGTGGCGCTATAATGAGGAGTTTGCGGTCGGTCAACTTCAACGGGCGAACAGAGGAGTTCTCCTACAAAAGCCTGAGAGAATGAGCCAAGCACGAGGAAAAGTAGGCCGACGGACATCACACACAGGTGCTTACATTGACGCCAAGATACCGGAAAATCCGGGATGACAGTTGTAGCTGTTCTCGTGAAAGAGAGCTCAACGTACAAACACGAATATATAAAACAGCGTCGAGTGCGAAATCATGGGAACCAATCAGAGCGCTTGTTACTCAGCAACGACCATTCTGATTGGCCGAGGGAAAATGTCAGTGTTGGGGTCAGCGCTATGTCATTAATAGCGAGGTTAAGATCTGGCCCGACTCCCACTCCCGCTCCGACTCCGACTTCTAGGTGCTAAAATTCGGATTTTTCAAGTTGAAGATAATTTACCACTCCTGAATGAGCAAACCCCGTTGTATTTGATGACGTAGTTCCAAAAAAAGGAATCCTCTGGAGTCAGAGTCGAGACTCAGAACGTTATCTTAACCTTCCTATCAGAGAACACAGACCCATGATTTCGTACCCGATAGCCCTCTATTGACTCTGAACGCAGTCGTATTGAAGCGCCCTCTACTTTCTCTCCTTCAAATTAGTCAAAAGTAAGAACTTAACCTCGACCAAGTTCATGTAATATCCCCAACATGAAGACTTGTGACCAATCAAACTCCTCCTGTACTCTTGCCCAGAGTGACCAGCTTGTTATGGTAGATGTTTTAATTCAGCCAGGATGGATATTCAAAGCAGTCGTACTTCGTCCACCTGTCGGTCCAGCAACATTGGTTTCCAAACTTTGGTACCCTGACCCCCCGCAAGGCGGCCCACACTTGCGTCTGAAATAACAACAGGCATCAATAGACATCCGAGAAGATGACCCAAGTATATTAAACAGACACCATGATTGTTACATTCAA
The DNA here is from genome assembly GCA_002633025.1 of Notospermus geniculatus. Lineage (NCBI taxonomy): Eukaryota > Metazoa > Nemertea > Pilidiophora > Heteronemertea > Lineidae > Notospermus > Notospermus geniculatus. The sequence goes on from NMRB01001442.1 coordinate 99,003, forward strand.
GGTTTTCAAGGATACCAATCACGCAGCAGACGAGGCAACTTTTCTTGATCATTGCTAGCTCCGATCGAACATGCTTGATTCTCAAGGCCGGCCGCAGCTAGCTTTTGTCTGGGGACTGCACTTTTCACTGCCTGAATAACGTGCTTTATGGTGATGTCTGGGGCATATGCCCCCCCCCCCCCCCCCCCCCCCCNGGTAAGCAAGACGCGTTGCTTTTCACCGCACTCGGGGCACCGAACAATAGACATTCTGCGAAAGTCGGCCATGACAGGTCAGAAGGGGTAAACATTAACCTCGACCTATAGGGGGCCTAGTGCATTTGTACAGTTGCCTCCTGAGCTACCTACCGTCTGTACAATGCACTAGGCCCAAGGTTGGTTTACCCGTTCTGACCTACCATGGCCACTTTCGCAGGATGTCTATACCTTTGCCTGAGGCGCTACCGGTTTTACTCAGAGCAATCAAGGATTTTAACATACGTACCCTCTCATCGCTGCTGTACTCAGAATACTCGTTAACTTCCTCAGGGCGGCAAGTCTGGCTACACTCATGCAAGAGGTTAGTCCTCGAGGTATGCCAATTGAGTGGACAAATCGCGGAGTTCCAATCATAACCAAAGTCACGCATGGGAGAACAGCATTTGCTTTCCAGAAATTGGGCCCATACTTGACGAGACAAGAAGATCTTTCGTACTGGAAAGATAAAAACGTTCGACTTTGTTTTTAGTAGTTATAGGCCATGTAGTGTGGCACTGGATCTTAAAGCCCCACTGTATTGAATCTATCTAAAAAACGCAAATCATCGCCGCGATTCTTGACGTCAGTGCACGACGTCAGCGTAGTGTAAAATGTACTGCGCTCCATCTGAATACATTAGAGCCCTCCCTGCAGTTTTTTTCAATGTGCACTGAAAACTAGGCCTTGGTTCTCTGAAGTACGTATCAGACAAGCATTTTGGGGACCTTCACAAGCTATGAGACCTCTATGTGCTCTCTCCTAACATTTTGAAAATATCGTAAAATTCAATACAGTGGGGCTTTAACGGTTGTCGCAAAGATACTGAGAGTACCGAAATATTGTCAGATGGTGACTTCATCTATGACGTCAATTCAGACCCGAGAAGATGTCGGCCGGAAAAATCCACGTGGACCGGACATCAACCAGGAACTTCCCGTCCGAGTGTACTCGATGATGACGTCATCAATCATTCTCCGACAACCCTAGCGGTCGATCAGGGAACCAATCTAGCAGGTGAACCTACCTTCGCATTGGGCGACTTTGCCGCTCCATGTCCCGTCATATTGACATACCCACAATAACGTCTCACCCGGCTTTTTCCCTTGTAACTTATACTGACCCGTACAGCCAACCAGGTATTCCGACCCGTACTCCCAGTCACCCGACTTGTTCACTGCCTTTGTCACTTTGCCGTGTTCCGGTACAGGTATTGGCGGGCATTTTACAACTGAATCGGGAGAAAAGACTTTACTGGGGAGGTTTTGCTGAATTTTGGGAACGAAAAGCTACAGCCACGTTCCAAGCACCCTGAAGAAATCAGGACCCATATTCATAAAACCTTGCTAGGCTTAGTTGCCTGCCCGGTTGCTTGCTAAAGTGCCCAGTTTGTACAGGCCAATGTACACAACTAGCAACCAACTAAGCTAGCAGGGTTTTATAAATAAGGGCCCAGGTCCTCTTAGCTTAGCTCCCTAACTCGCACGTACGAGTTAGTGCGAGTTAGGGATCTAAGCTAAGAGGACCTGATTTCTTCAGGATGCGTTCCAAGTCACTCCAGCGCCACATCATGAAAACGTCTTTTTTTCGTCTGCTTTTGAAGTGAGATCACGACTGAACTCTCGGTCGGTGCGAGATCTCGCAGTGGGTTGAGTCACGTGGTTTTACCGCATTCCATGCGGCAGAGTCGTTAATCTACTCACGCGATTTTCGGGCGGCTCGATGGTGACCAACGCCACGGAAACAAACAATGCTTCGAGCGTCTGCCGCTCGAAAATCGCGTGAATGGAAAGCCAGCCTTACGGCTTCAACAGATTTCCCATGCTCGACGGAACACGTCACGTGACGAATATATCGTGGCGGTTTGGTTACCACAAACTACAAGGGATTGAACACGAAGCCTACGTGGACTTACTTTCGCAACTTGGCACGGCTCTATCCCAGGTGAGGTCCGCACGACATGTCAACACTACATCCGTTTTGTCTACGTCATCACCGCCGAATTTATACCCTCGTTTACACGTGTACCGATAGGTGGAGCGGTATCTCAAGGCCCAGCCAGACATGTGGTTGAGTGCGCCGTGTGGAATTGGTGAGAGTTCTGGGCAATTAGCCTCTGCAGATAAGAAAGACAATAGTAGGCCTAGCAGTATCAAGTAACCACCGCACCGGCCATGGCTGTCCAGGCAGGATATACTCTGACGGTGCTGCCACCTAGCGGGAACCTGTGGAATGGCACTCGGGGGGACTTGACCACGACTATTTCATGTTCCATCAGAGAATAAGTCCTTTTGTCCGTTTCCATACGAAAGCAAAAAGAATGTGTGTGTGTGTGTGTGGGGGGGGGTACGGCTGTCCAATTTGAGAATCTGGAACCCACCAGTATTTACATGTACTTGTACGCACGTAGGGCCTACTTGTAGGCAGACATGTGGTCAGCAAGCCCTTGTTCGACATAATTTTTTTTAAAAACGCGTTGGTTTTGTGTAAAATTATCCTGTTCACTCACTTTCGCAAAGTGGAAAATTTCTATCCCACGTTTGGTTTCCACGACATCTTAACACCACTTCCGTCTTACCGGCATCATGCCCGGCAAAGCTATACCCCTCCATGCATATATACTGATAGATGGAGCCATAGGCCATCGCCCAGCCGCTGAGGTGTTGGAGAATGCCGTTAGCGATGTGGTGGAGGGAGGGGCAGCGGGCTTCTGCAAAGGTTACACATGGGATAGTATAAGAAGCGAGAATGCGTCAGCGACGGGCAACAACTAGGCTCGATGACACCGTTTGACGTGTTATCCCGACAGGGCGGCGCTGCAAGCGATTGTAATGAAGACGTTAAACGACGTCCTTGACGGAGTAAAACGGGGTGAAATGTCGGAAAGAGGTACTTCCGCTCGCAGCGCCTCCCAGTGGCGATAATTGATCTGGGAAGAGGTTCTTCATGCGAAGCTTTTCAACTGAGTCTTTCCCGTTTGATGAAAACCTACCTTCACATATCATTGAAATCACTGTCCACCTCTTATTCGGCTGACAGATCCTTGTTTTGAGAATGCCTCCCGTCATTTTGTACCCGGGGAGACACCTATAGGAGACTTGGCTACCGAACCGGAAGTCGTCTCCTATTCTCTCGGTGTTGCGAATGTTCGACGGTCTCCCGCAAGAAACGGCTGTGAAGAATAACAAAATATTTTAGGTTTTTTACAGTCAATCTCCACAATCGATGGCGGTGACATCTGGCGGAGGCGAAGTCAAACTTCCTAAGAGTTTAGGCGGCTTCGACATGTTAAAGAGGCACTGTGCTCCTTCCCTATCCTGCGCTTAGCATACCCGCGATAACGGAGACCTCTATTGACAGTGTTGTTAAACTGCCGCTTATCATCAACCTCGCCCCATGTAAGTGAGTAACTCTCATTCCTAGGGTATCCACGTATGCATTGTATTTTACCATACATTCTCCAACACTGGGGCGAAAGGGAAAAACACGGTATTGGAGAATGATGCATTTGCCGGTGTCGCCTGCTGGTGACAAAAAGTGGCAATATAGTGGCCCTATAAAGCTTTGGCGAGCATCGCTTGCACGTACCCCTGCAACGAAATTGCACATCTTCCCAGCCATGTCTTGTGCATGTGATCCTACTCGGCGAGCCACTCGATTCATAACCAGGCTTGCACCTGTATCTGGCCACATCCCCTTCAAAATATGAGTTGCCATCTTGGGGTGGATACGTCTTGTCAACAGTTGGTGGTGTTCCACATTTATCTGCAAGAAATTTTCAGTCTCCAGAATTGAAGGAAAACTCCGGGAGGGCCGTCATCATGGTCATATTGAGCACCTTTTTCATGGCATATCTCTGTTTGTACCCGGTACGCCGGGTCACCCAAAATCGCAAACATGGCGGCTTCCACAACAGTGGGCGGACGCCATCTTGAAAATCTCCATGACTACCTGCCGGTTGCGCTGTTGACACCATTACGCTTTGATGCCGAGACCCAGCTCAGGTGCGCGCACGGGGAGGAGAGGAGGGGTTACTCACTCTTTCGAAGGCAGGAGGCACTAGTGCCGCTCCAAGACCCATCTTCCTGACATGTCCTAATCTCTGAACCGTCAACCAAAAATCCTGGTCTGCAGGTCACCTTGGCAACTGTTCCGGGCAAGATCCGGCTCGTAGATAAGGAAACGGTGCCGTTTTGGATGGCGGGGTAATCCGGGCACGGGTTTTCTGTAATCAAACGTGACAGTATTGAGTGGACGGAATACCTGTCCTACAAAATGCCGGTCCCCTAAACAAAGCTACGTATTAGGAATTCTTTATTTGGAGAAGATTCTCGCTCACCTCGGACGCATCTTGGTTTTGGGTCCCACTCCCCACCCACGCACTTGATGGCCGTGGTGTCCGTCAAAGGAATTAGACCACTAGCGCACGTATAGTTGCCGCTGATGTGGTTTCTAACCCAAGGTCCTGCCCTCTTTGCGCTCGGATCGACGATGATGGTGCCATTTGAGAGCGTGTCCGTCAGACAGGACGCTGGAAGCGAAAAATAGAGAGGTTTAGTGAGTTACTATCGGCGTCCATGTTTTTCTATCACTCCTGCTCCAGTAGGCTACGTTGGTGTCGCAAAACCTCTTGCGCCGGTCGCAATCTCGGTCGGTCGAACCGTGGCCCCGCACACTCACCTTTGTACCGACAGAGGGGAGGCGAGTCGATCCATTGGCCGAGATCGCATCTGAGAACCCGTCTGCCATACATGAGGAATCGGTCCTGACAACGAAACACCGCAAAGGTCAAGTTGTTGAATGAGCTGATGGAACCGAATCTTGGCGCCTGAAGTGAGGGACATGCTGAAAAAGGATAATATGGTACAGCCTTCTAAACGTTTGTTCAGAAAAAAATGCGGACGAAATTCACTCCGTGCTCGGAAACGTACGTTCGAAGGCCTACAAACCTATGGCATTCGTGCAACGAACGGTGACATCCCATTGGCCGTTAATTTGACACGTGATCACTGTTGACGCTATCTCGTCTCCATTGGCATCCAACATTCTATACCCACTCTCGCATCGGACGCAAGCTGTCTTGGGCCTGGGGACGGGGTCGCTCAGCGCCGTGACGTCATGGCAAGTATTCGTCACTTTTGCATTTTTCTGCGTTTTTGGGTCGCAAGTGACTGCAAAAAAGATAAAGATTCGTCCGTGAGTGAATTGGATGGATATGGAAGTAGGTTACACGTAATCTGCAATTTCCGAATAACCCCTTTAATAGGACTGGTTCGTGTTTACGCGCATACCTGGTGAGCAAATGGACGATGTGTCCGCACTCCAGCCTGCGTCACATCCGCCGGAATTCGATCTCCGAACGCACGTGATCACTCCATTGGAACGATCAGTTCCGTTGTATAGATAGCCTGGGTTACAACGAACATTCATCCGGGTATTTAACCTAACGATGGCGTTGCCAGATGTGTCATAGTCATAGTTTCCATACACAGAATCAAAAGTTGTATCAGCTGCGGGCTGAGCTGTATCTGGGCCGTAGTCG
>NMRB01001442.1:118037-128394 GCA_002633025.1 Notospermus geniculatus
GCCATTCTGGGGGACACAGGGCGCAGAGGTGTGAGCCGACCGTGACGTGACTTGCGTGAAGTGCGCCACGCCATTGTTTGACGTAACATCATTGGAGCATGCACGGGTCATTTCGCTGCGCCTCTTGTGCCCTCCAGCATGGTGGCTTGAGACGTCATTTGCAAGGCCTCTATTTGCACGAGTTCTGGACCCCCTTTGATTTTCCAGCATTTCATGAACAGTTGTGCCACCAACGTCTGGTAATGTCACTCCTCCACGCAAGAGTTTTCTGGGCTCAAGTCGTCTCTCTGTGGGCAACTCACCCATAGAACGCTATGGGCGGTCATTTGTATTGCTAGTCAAGGCGTAAAGGCGGGACAGACTGGCACATAAGCAATGCATCGGGGAAGCGTTCAACCAATCAGGGAGGCGGTAACACGGACCGAAACACCTACCAAAGAATCTGATTGGCGGAACGCCTGCACGACGCGTCGCGTCGCGTACACGCCAGTCTGTCTGCCACTTGAGAACCAACTCGCACGAGGAACCTTTCAGGTGGAGGAACCCCTAAAGCCACGATCTCTTTACATATACACGTACTTACTCCTCATATCATAGAAACAAATATACGGATATTTAGACGAGCAGGAACGTGCAGTCAGGTTTTTCGAGTCTGCGTTGATCCCAAAACAACCCTTGTACTTCGGTCCCTCTTCTTGCAAAATGTGGTAGGTGTTCTGAAGACAGATTTAAAACAAGTCACACACTTCAGCTATGAATGCTACATCATCGTCTTTTTCGTTACTATTAATGCTGGGTTCACGTTAGCAGTAAGTAGAAGGTCGTCAACAGTCCCCCTCCCTGTTCAAATTCTTGTAGGACTCCAGGACTTTTCGTCCTCGCACATTCAGTCCCCAGACTTTTCATTGCCTGATATTTCGTCGCTGGACCCTTCAATCCCTGGCCATTTCACTCCCGACAACACTTCGTACCAAATCACTGAGGATTAATATATCCCCAGACATTCTTTCCCTAAGTAGTTTTCGTCCCCGGACATTTATGGGTAGGGTAAACTCATCAGTGGAGACTCACTCACCCAATAGTTTATTCTTTCCACCGGCACCTCGTCCACCCACTTCTTGAGGCCAAAACACGTCGCGTACTCCAAAATTGCGAGTTTGAAAAAGTCGTATTGCGAGTTTAAAAAGTCGTATTGCGAGTTTATAAACTCGTATTGCGAGTTGAAAAAGTCGTATTGCGAGTTTAAAAAGTCGTATTGCGAGTTTAAAAACTCGTATTGCGAGTTTAAAAAGTCGTATTGCGAGTTTATAAACTCGTATTGCGTGTTTGAAAAAAAACTTTTCATGTCCTTTTACGGCCACCGTAGGTTGTGTACACTGGCCTGTACGAATTGGGCATTTAAGCAAGCAACTACAGCAGTTTTATGAATGTAGGCCTAGGCAGTCAATTTCATTTAAAGTCACATACAAAAACCAAATGTTGTTATTGATTTTTTCCTGAAATAAATATCAGATGTGTTCACTAAGGGTGCAGAAATATCGTTTGGAATGTTAACAACTGCTGTCATGAAAAACGTTGATTTAAAAGTTGCTCAATTCTGTAAACAGTCAATATTTTCACACCAATACAGCATTTTTTGTTATAATAATGTTGAGGTATTTTCTGGTGGGGCGATCTCTCCTACTTGCAATATTGACCGTGAAATCTTGGAATTCGGAAAACATCAGCCATGAACTTTCAATAAAGAGGCACCCCCCCCCCCCCNATGACGTCATCCTGGCGGCTATTCTGGGGGGCACAGGGCGCAGAGGTGTGAGCCGACCGTGAAGTGACTTGCGTGAAACCAACCAACAGTGGTGGCGTTTCCACTAGAGAACCAACTCGCACGAGGAACCTTTCAGGTGGACGAACCCCTCAAGCCACGATCTCTTTACATGCACTTACTCCTCATATCATAGAAACAAATATACGGATATTTGGATGAGCAGGAACGCGCAGTCAGGTTTTTCGAGTCTGCGTTGATCCCAAAACAACCCTTGTACTTCGGTCCCTCTTCTTGCAAAATGTGGTAGGTGTTCTGAAATGACAGACTTAATACAATTCAGATGTGACACTTGAGTTTTTCGCCAGAACCCCATGTTCCTACTAGGGGAACACCCCACGGATAGCGTGTTTGCAGCGTGTGCCTTGCACATGTGCAGGGAGAGCCATGCTGGCTTTGTAGGACGCACATGCTTTCCCCGAGGAGTTTTCGTCCCCGGATATTTCATGGGTAGGGTAAACTCGCCGTTAGAGACTCACTCACCCAGTAGTTCAATCTTTCCACCGGCACCTCGTCCACCCACTTCTTGAGGCCAAAACACGTCGCGTACTCCAACCCGACCCATAAGAATGTTTCATCCTTCCTAGAGAGAGAGAGAGGTACAAATAGATTGACATAATAAATGATTGTACCGTCTGATGTCCGTAGAGAAAATTTTGATAAAGAAATTGCTTGCTTTGTGAGAATGCTGTCTTTAGGAAGGCTGCTTTCAGTCCAGTTCTAGAATAGAGTGGAACCTCCTTTAACGACACCTCTGCCAGGAGGACACCTCTCTCTTCAGAACACTTAAAGTGACTGTTCGTTTTCGTCACTTGAGGAATCTGAGTTGTGCTCCTTGGGAAAACGGAAAAAGCTATGTACGGTACTTGCAAATTGCAGGGATTATTTGTTGTGCTGTACAGAATAATCGCTGCAGTTTGCAGCTTCATAGCTTTCTCCATTTTCTCAAGGATCACAACTCAGATTCCTCAACTGATGAAAACAAACAGCTCATTTAGTCGAAAGCGATCATTTCTTTTTATTTTAACTCCTCCTGTAATCAGGACACCTCTCAATTAAGGACAGCATCTGTCAGCCCAGAGCCAGAGGGTGTCTTTAATAGAAAGGTTCCACTGTACTTCACGAAACTCATGAAAATTACCCTGTTTTGTTCTGAACAAGTCCTTTGATGACATTATAAATGGGTTTCTTCCGTATAATGGCTAATGTGGAGTTTTCCTCAGCACATTTGTTCTTAGCGTCCCCCCACGTGGCTGGCTCAGGTTTGATCAAGTAACAGTACCCTCCGTGGATCACACCATTGTTACAACCACGGACTGCACCTAGGGTCGGCTCTGAAGAAAAACGGTTCAAGTTAGTAGAGCAAACATTTGGCCCTGATGAGATCCTGAGATTCTCCCCAGCCCTCGGGCCCTTTGAGATTTAATAAGATCTGACATTGCGAGCGCTAAAGGAGTGAATGTCATCCACTCTGAATCCTAACCCCTGGCCCCTATCCCACAACCCTTGATACCTGGCCTCCTACCCCTGACCCCCGACACCTACTCCTAAACCTAACCCTAACCCCTAACCCTTACAGGCAGCCGTTACCCTAAATACTGGGTACCCAGTTCCGTTGGCTTAGGCCATACCAATTTGATTGTTAGTTTAACGGATCTTTTTCATCAAAAGTGGCATGCTGCTGGCGAAAAAAAAATAAAAATAAAATGAAGGAGTTGAACTGATAAACTTCACTGTGATGCACATCAGCATTGTTTGAATGACAATATTACCTGTCTCTTCATCGGCCATTGATCTACGGGGTTACCACCAGTTCACATTACGGAATCCCAGATTACCGGGCGCTGTGAGGCATGTGTTCCGCCCAGCGTTCGCGACTTGAGAGACACTTATGCATGTTTTCCAAGCAAAAAAAATGGTATTTTTATTTTTATTTTTTCACTGAGGGTGATTGAGTGGTGCGGGCACAAAAAAAGTATTTTTTTAACTGAAAACTGTGAATTGGAGATGCGGGTGAAATAAAAAAAATTTATTTCATTTTGGCAATTTGGGGTAGAGGGAAATCCGTTAAACTAACAATCAAATTGGTATGGCCTTAGACGACAATGACATTTACACCTTTTACATCGCTAGCCTCATTCTCCTTGGAGGCCTAGGCCTGTTTCTGCCAGTTCACGTTTCCTACTAGCAGAGGGGCTGGGCACTCTTTGCACCAACACGAGGGCCTCAAAATGCACTCTCTCCAACCCAAGATCATAAAAGAGGAAACATTTCTTACCATATTTTACTGTTTTTTGGTTCGAATCCGCCTTCGAAGGATCAGGTATATGTGCACAAGGGGAATCAAAATCTGATGTTCCGGACGGGTGACAAGGGTGAGGTATGTCGGGATTTGTCGTCCGAGGAGGTAGTTTGGCAGTTGTCAGTCTTCCCAGCGTCGTCTCTGCCGAGGTAGTTAATGCTGTCCTTTTCCGAACAGGCACAGGGGATGACGTTGTTTGTTCATGATTTGACCGCCCTGTAGTCTCACCCGATTCCTTCGAAGTCACTACGATTGGTGTCGTGATCTCCTGCCTAGCCTCGAATTCCTTTGTTGATCTTTCTTGCGATTCCGTTGTCCCAGCAGCAGTTTTCAAATCCACAGTGGCCCGTTTCGTAACCCCAACTTCCCTTGGTGTAGGGTCAGTGGTCGTAGGGCCTACTGACGTTGTGACGTTGGCCTTACAGGGTGTCACCTCTGTGGAATTTTGCCTTTCTTCAGATCTCACCGACACGAACCTTTCTTCCACCAGCTGTGCCAAAGCTCTATGAAAAGGGTTCACCTCAGACGACCCAGTTTTGTTCACCTCATTATCCAAAAGTGATATCAGGAGTTGCTGTATTCTTGCAGCCCGATCCACTGGCGCTGCACCCGTGAAAAAAGACCCACGAAGTAGGCCTAAAATCCATATCACGGTGGTACACAGTAAATATCTCTTCGAAAACATGGTGGATTTACCAGTAAGAATCCATTTCCATCAGAACTTTGTCAACACACCGACAGAGAAATCTAAGATCGGGTTTTCAAGAAAAAGACCACAGACCACGAGCCAACTTCATCAAAGAGGACGGGTGTTCCCAATAGTCTCTCTGCCTACCCTTTTTTCTATTCTGCCGCAACAAACACTTGCGAGACCTCGACAGGACAAAGTTACCATTCAAAGTGCACTTCCAATGTCTACGCAATGCACTCATGTTTCAAGGGCAATTATTTCAGTAAATTGGTTAAGCAGTTCTTGATGGCTCTGTTGGCACTCCCTGTGGCCCTGCCGACAGTTCAAGAAGCAAATGGACTTTACCGTGGAATTTTTCTCTAGTACTATTATCTTCACCTTACGCAAATTCCACTTACATAGATTTTTTTATGGGCGGAATTTGATCAAATTCATGTGCGGTTGATTTTGGAGGTGTTAGGCTCTTGAACCTAACATCCGGACATTTGGCTTGGTGGTAGAACACCTGCCTTGTATGCAGGAGATCCGGGTTCGATTCCCGGTGAAGTCTGCGACACGTGTATAAGCGAACGTCGCTTGAATGAACGAGTTGAGAAACGGAACGAAGGCTTGTCACAGAGACCAACAACAGATCAATACGGTCAATTACTCCATCTGTTGAGGACTGTAATTATGAAATAAAACGGCTCAAATTCTCAAGTAGAAATCAATTTGAATGTAATAATGCAAAATGTGAACTGATTTCGTGACTAAGGAGGTGTGATCTGTCAATATTAGGAGTCAAGGGAAATGTTTCATGAAAACAGCTGAAACTACACAATGTTAACTGATGCAGTTCGATTGAGTTATGAACTTAGGTCAACGTGGGAGCCAGACTTTGCCGAGATCACCTCGACGTGGACCACAGTGGACCCTCCATTGGAGGACACCTCTCGCCAGGACAAACACCTTTGTTTTCATGAACTAATGTCAATATTGGTTCATCCAAACAGATCCAGGTTTCCCTGTGGTCACCTCGACATGGACCACACTGAACTCTCCCTTAGCGGACACCTCTGCCAGGACACTGGTTTTTCTGTTGTGAACTTGGGTCAATGGGTGATTTCAAAGTTGGTGTTAACACGGTGTTTACAATGCTTTAATGCATTGTAAACACCGTGTTAACACCAACTTTGAAATCACCCAATGTAGGTTTGTCCCAAACAGAGCCAGGCTTCCCTGTGGTCACTTCGACATGGACCACAGTCAACCCTCCCTCAGCGGACACCTCTGCCAGGACACCAGTTTTTCTGTTGTGAACAGAGCCAGGCTTCTCTGCAGCCACTTCCGCTTCAACAACAGTGAACCCTCCCCTAGGCCCCATTACTTGTATCTCCAATGACCATTATTTGTGACCCCTCGCATAACATAAAACTGTTTGGGTTCGGAGATTGTTTGGACTACTCGCAGGGTACTGATGGACGCCTCGTTTAAACATGGGCCATTGAACCATCTTTTTTGAAGATGGGATTTGGCCCAGTGCTGGTGATTGATGCCTTATGCGAGGGTCCGTGGGTTCGATTCTGGTAGGAAGCAATGTCTTTCACCTTAGAAACTCGATTTCTATTTCATATTCTCCCTTAGGCCCCCAATTGGAAAATCGAATAGAACTTAATGGGCAACCCGCATAACTTGTTATCCCAACAGGTTGGCACTGAGAGCGGTTGTACAGAAGATGCCAAAACAGAGCAAAGAAATGTAATGTCTGACGTCCTTGACGCAGTGCAACACGAAATGAGACGTCGAAAAAGGTACAACCACTCACAGCCCCTCCCAGTAGCGGAAGGTCTGCAGGTTCCCCATTTGTAATACAATACAAATCCAAACAACTTGAGCATGCGGTAAGAAACGAACAAACACAACTGTAGTTAAATGAATATTTTTTATTCACAAGTTAACAAGGTGAAGCCAGAGTGTTAGTATGAAAACAAACGCTCTAATACTTTCTCTCGATTAATTCAAAGCAAAAACACGATGACCGATGACGTCCCCGCTTGCCGTAGGCGCAGACGACAAGGAAGACATCTGACAAACATTGAAAACTTGTGAATAATACAACACGTGGAGGCCTCTAGTGGTGACAGGGGGAACTAAAGGATGAGCATTGGGATTTGAAGCTTTTCTTGACATTTTGCCCCAGTACTGCAGTTTCTACAACCTTGGGGCAATCTTATACCATGTAAGGAGTGAAGTTCCATGGTCTTTAATGACAGAAAGAAGAGATTATGCCCATTTTCAAATCCCCTCTTTTCATTTTTGCCATAAAGTCAACTACCAAAACCCCAAACCACCAAAATGATGATTATTTTGATCACAGACTTCAGGCAATAGGGAGGTTTCGCAAGCGCCCGGTTAGGCCCTACGACGACGTTTATCTATTGAGTGGGTATACCCAAACAATAGATAAACGTCGTTGGGCGCCTGCAAAACCTCCCTAATGTCACAAAATTTCACGTCAACTGTTTCAAATATGGTAATTTCTCATGGGTGCACAAGTCCCAAGGATCGAGTACGTGCTATCGTTAATTCCTCACCCCTCATTACAACTTGGATGTGGCGGTGTGGGAGTCGTCTGCCAACTCCACGATAGGAAAATAGCCTCCCTTTGACTAAACAATCTAGAGTTATAGCCAAGTGGGATAAGAAACCGGTAAACAGGGTCAAGAACTGGCAACGATCTCACGCGACGCAATTCTAATACGTCTTGACCTCGACAATATCACCCATGCTCATCCTGTAGTTCAGATGAAACGTCCGCTGCGAAACAGACGTATAAAATTCCACTCCCGATGAAACTACAGTGCAAACATAACGTGCCATGGCGATGACTGACCACTAGAGCCTCCACTTTATTCCACTAGATGGCGCCGGCGTTCTCAGCGATATTTCAAGTGCTCATACCTGAATATTTCTTTAAATCTCGTCAAGATATGCCACAAAAGATTTAAGTTTATTTGTACGCTTAATATATTCCATTGCAACATCAAATTGATCATTTCTAAGACCTAACTACTTTCAAGGTGATTTTGTCAGAATGTTTGGGCGTCACAGGCCGCAATATTCAAGTCCTACTCATAAAGATTCAATACTTAGCGAACTGGTCACATCTATTTATACTGATTTCGAAACTGCACTAGACGTACTAGGATTATGAATCAGAACATGGCGGAAGTGCAAAGGTCAAAGGTCGGCAAAAAACTTCCAATTGCACCCGAGTATTTCAATGCCACTCTCAACTCCATGTATTTTCTAACAATTTTGAGCAGTAGAGATGTTTTGTGGCAAGATTTCGAGGGCAGAATCAACTGTTTTTAATCTACCCGCATTAAGACAAAGCATTCACAGCCATCTTTGCCAATAATGCAGACCAACGTCAATTCACACAATATTTTGAACGTAAGGGACGCAAATTTCCATCAGTTTGACACCAACGAGTTAGGACAACAGGAATGCCGCTGTCTTTCTACACCTAAAGCATCCACCATGCATGTCCCTCAATACCTCAACTCATCTGCTGCCCAAGGTCCGAGCAGACAATACCTTCTGTTCAAGTTTTCTAAAAGCCTTGGACATGAATTGGAAAAAATTTGAAGAAACATTCTTCAGATGGTTGATAGGAACAACATTTCTTCAAATATTTTTCAATCAATACCGAAGGATGTGAGAAAACTTTGACAGAAGATGCCATCTGCTGGACTCTGGGCAAAGATGAGTTCAACCCAATATGGTTGTCTAACAACAATAAATAAAGCTAAATACGCATAATATAGGTATCATCACCGGATTTTATGGAATATTTTTTATACTGCAAACCCGCATTTGATGTTCGAGGCGAATTTTACGGCGACTGAACTTTTGATTGTCCGTCAGAGCCAATCCTACGCCATTATCAAGCAGTTGATGCAGCTCGCATCTCCTTCGGCCATCTCGTCCGCTTATGCATCTCTACGGCCAGAATATTTTTTAACATCATCAAGGCGCAAATACCAACATGAAATTCCTCGCCAATTGTGCATAATATTTTCTCCATGGTGGTTGTCATTCATGCCAGAATATTATTCAAATTGGTGCCAGACTGAACGAAAAACATGCATTGCAACATGACAGCTTCTAAAACAAGAGATTTTAACTCAGCTATCCAATTGGCTGGTAGCATAGCACATAAGAACAAAACTTTTTCTAAAAGATCTGAATATCATCCATCCCAAAACATAAATTTGACCCACCGACCTCTCCGCCAAATACGCAGCACACCAATATAGTATCCTCACTGACGAAATTTGCGTGTATGAGCGTGTCATGCCACCTATGTCCTCATGAAAACATTATACAAGTCGTAATAAATAATTTGAAAATCCTAATCAAAGTGCAGAGTATCGACCTCATTTGATTACTGGCCTGGTTTAATTCTCGTAACCACGACAACTAGAGTGTATCATAACCACGGCAACTAATTTGTGTATACTTAACCGGCGCCATCTAGTGGAGATTTAAAGAAACGATAACATACATTTACCCATTCCGGTCCCGCAACTTACACCCCGCGTAAAATAAAAAGATCAAGTGATTCGTAGTTAAACAGCAATCAAGCGAGCGTTTCCAGGGTAACATAACTTGTGTTACATGGCAAGAACTTGATACCACACAGCAGAGACTGCGTGTAACTTCCAACTAAATATCCCGTCTAACCCGTGGGTCAATTTCTGACCTCAACTCACCGGTTAGATCAGGCTATTTAAGGATACACCGACTCGCAACAAGTCCAGGGTATGGTGTCATTTGTTTGTAAGTAAGAGGTGAAGATGAGGGTTTTTGAACCACGATGACACGAGACGCGCAACCAGACAACCAAAATAGAAACGGACGTTTCTGTCAAAAGGCATAGTGCTGAACACTGTCTGTCCAATATCTGAGTTCAGTCCATCCATGGTAAGGGCAGGAACTGACTCCGTTACCAAACCATGCCTCCAGGTCCAGGATGAACGCAACTTCACTGCCGGGTCCCTCATCTTCATCTCAAACCATACACAGTCTTACAATATTCAAAAGGTTAGCTGCAACACCTGTGGCCAAACACAGAGCAGCAGGACCAGGGCCCATGTTCATAAAACTACTTAAGTCTATTGTGTGACACTTACCCTCTGTTCAACACAAAAGATAAGTATCACACTTTGACTCAAGTATGTTTATGAATATGGACCCAGAGGTGTCACAGATAAAATTCAAAGAACGGCATGCTGGGTTAGGAAACTTAGCAACTACGAACTTCTTGAAAAGCTGAAAGCACGTCAAAATTCTCCAACCTTCTCCATGTTTATGTGACTAATTATCCTACGAACTGACGATTCAGCTGAAAAATTTCTGATCATGAGATATCAAATTGGATTCTAAAGCCAGGCGTACATCGCACTTGCGACTGGAAGTAACTGATCTGATCAGTCGCTGGTGATGTCGCAAATTCAGCAACTCGGTAAAACTAGGAGGATCCAATCAGTCGTCATGT
>NMRB01001442.1:129637-162826 GCA_002633025.1 Notospermus geniculatus
TCACGCCACCTATGTCCTCATGAAAACATTATACAAGTCGTAATAAATAATTTGAAAATCCTAATCAAAGTGCAGAGTATCGACCTCATTTGATTACTGGCCTGGTTTAATTCTCGTAACCACGGCAACTAGAGTGTATCATAACCATGGCAACTAGTGTGTATCTTAACCACGGCAACTAGTGTGTATCGTAACCACGGCAACTAGTGTGTATCGTAACCACGGCAACTAGTGTGTATATAATTAACCGGCGCCATCTAGTGGAGATTTAAAGAAACGATAACATACATTTACCCATTCCGGTCCCGCAACTTACACCCCGCGTAAAATAAAAAGATCAAGTGATTCGTAGTTAAACAGCAATCAAGCGAGCGTTTCCAGGGTAACATAACTTGTGTTACATGGCAAGAACTTGATACCACACAGCAGAGAGACTGCATGTAACTTCCAACTAAATATCCCGTCTAACCCGTGGGTAAATTTCTGACCTCTTAACTCACCGGTTAGATCAGGCTATTTAAGGATATACCGACTCACAACAAGTCCAGGGTATGGTTGCATTTGTTTGTAAGTATGAGGTGAAGATGAGGGTTTTTGAATCGCAATGACACGAGACACACAACCAGACGACCAAAATAGAAACGGACGTTTCTGTCAAAAGCATAGTGCTGAACACTGTCTGGCCAAGATGTCATGGGTTCAGTTCATCCATGGTAAGGGCAGGAACTGACTCGGTTACCAACCCATGCATCCAGGTCCAGGACGAACGCAATTTCACCGCCAGGTCCCTCATCTTCATCTCAAACCATACACAGTCTTACAATATTCAAAAGGTTAGCTGCAACACCCGTGCCCAAACACAGAGCAGCAGACCAGGGCTCATGTTTATAAAACTACTTAAGTCTAAGTGTGACACTAGCCTTTGTTCAAGACACAAGATAAGTATCACACTTTGACTCAAGTATGTTTATGAATATGGACCCAGACGTGTCACAGATAAAATTCAAAGAACGGCATGCTGGGTTAGGAAACTTGGCAACTATGAACTTCTTGAAAACTCAGAGCGTGTCAAAATTCTCCAACCTTCTCCATGTTTATGTGACTAATTATCCTACGAACTGACGATTCAGCTGAAAAATTTCTGATCATGAGATATCAAATTGGATTCTAAAGCCAGGCGTACATCGCACTTGCGACTGGAAGTAACTGATCTGATCAGTCGCTGGTGATGTCGCAAATTCAGCAACTCGGTAAAACTAGGAGGATCCAATCAGTCGTCATGTTCTGACTGCGTACATCGCACTTGCGACTGGCAGCAACTCAGGTAACATCCGGAGCGTTGAGACTTGATGAGACTTGGTTTCGTTCAGAAAACTGGCACTGATCAGTCGCAAGCCCGCGTACATCGCAGGGACTGAACGAAACTGGGTACAACTAGTCGCTAGAAAGTTGAATATGTGCAAGACACGGCGACTGGCAAAATCTGTTCCAGAGTCACAAGGGTGCGTACATCGACCATTTCTGGTGACTGATCAGTCGCCTCCAGTTCCAGCTAGCTCCTCCCAGTCGCCAGTAACTCAGTGGCGACTAGTTGTCTCCAGTCGCAAGTGTGATGTACGCTAGGCTTAACTGATGCCATCACGATTGAAGCTCTGCACGCTACCGAATCCTAGAATACTGTACCTTTGTCTTATGATAATCAATGTGTGTAAAATATAACACAACATTGTAACTATCTGTCAACATGGTCAATGATGCTGTGATAAAATCGCTCGACTGTGATGCAACGATTTTGAAAATTACTGAAACGTCGCTCATCTGAATTTCTGACTAGACACCTTTCCAAAACTGCACGAGTTTTTTTTTTTTAAATCGGGAGATAATAACATCATTTTGAAGATTATTTGTCAGTAACTGGTGGGTGTGTAGTGAAATGTGTGTCAGGCCAATGGCCAACCACCATTAAGCACAAGGTCCACAGACGTTCAGAAGGTACGTACCGATCCGTTCTGACGTTGCTGAGAAGCAGGAAGTTTGGGAAAGTGAAAACAGGGACAGTAAGCTCACCATGGATACATATCGGCAATGATACAAAATAAGCATTTTGCCAAATGTCACATGACACAGAATACACAATGTCAGAAAAACCAGCAACAAGCGAAGCCCGGTCCAACTCAACTTTGCCCAAAATCAGAGTGCATTTTTATACATCAACATGAAGATTCTCCGGGCAAACTTGACCGAAGCAGACGCATTAAGTTGTACAATTAATAGGTGTAAACCGAGCCGTTATAAGAAAATATACCTCACCGCATTTAAATATTCCAAACACTGAATTTGTTATAACATGTAACAGGCACCCCGATATCCCAGCAAGTATGAAATGCATGTCTCTGTACAAGTATTGTCTATATACTCAACGTAAACATTTATCATCACATGCGGTGTGAACGAGTACGGTGTGACAGGCCGATCTGGGACATGGCTTAAAACAGCGCCACCTACGATATATTAGCCATCTTTCTCATTAGGAATTAGGTCATGACTTCAAAGGGGCTGTTCAATTTCATCATTCAAGGAATCTGAGTTGTGATCCTTGAGAAAATGGAGAAAGCTATGAAGCTGCAAATTGCAGCGATTATTCTGTACAGTACAACAAATAATCCCTGCAAGTTGCATGTGCATAGCTTTTTCTATTTTCCCAAGGATCACAACTCAGATTCCTGAAGTGACGAAAATGAACAGTCCCTTTAGTCCTTTGAATTTGAAGCAGGACCCAGTGAAAATTTCAGGTCAAATTTCTAACTACCGGTACTAATAGATCAAAAGTAAACAACCCAAAACAACCCAAGTTGATACAAACAGAGCCCGCAACCGAGAGAATGCAAACCTCAAATCAGCCCACCACCATTTGCGATTACAAGAAAGCACCAACCTTCCCACAAAATTCGTATAGTTCGGTTATGTTCCCATAATGCCCAGTAAAAAAATTTGATTTTCAATTTCATTCCATCGTGTCCACAGCACAGCTTTTCGTACAACTGACCGATTCATCACGAATCTGTGAGAATAAGAACTCCTAAAGGAGATGATTTCTGCTGCTGTAGCAACTCGGAGGCTGATGATTATGGGGGGGGGGCGATTTAACGATTTTTGGACTCCCAGTTGGGTAGAAATGTCTGTAGGACATCTTGAGGTAATCATTGGTCCTTAGCACTTGCTACCAACATCACTGTATGTACTGAGTGTCCGGTTACCCATCCAAATACTGACCACGATCTTGACATCTAGCTCAGAGGTCAACCACTACGCCATCTATTAGGCCATAAAGAAATCCTCCATGGCTGGCGGGTTGAGCCAGTCATATAGTAGCTGCAAGGGGTTCAATAAAGGGAGTGAGTGCTCAGAAACACTGAATACCACAAGAATCGCGAATTATGTGATATTTTGCCCAAAGTCGTACAGAAACTCATTCACCATTCAGTCCAAGTGCCGCCACACGAAATCATCGGCGGGTGACAGTGAGATGGCTGAATGAATCGGAGCAGGGAGATGAGCGACCGAGAATGAGGCTCTGTTATTGTTAAAACCATGTCCCAGATCGGTAATAAACTCTGCCTCATTCTAGCACAATGCATCTGTACACTTCCCTCCGAAGGTAAAGGCAGTGGGAGCATGACTTAATGACGTAACAGCGATTCTCAACACTGCAGTGCACTTGGAAGTACACTACAGTGCTATTACTTCATTAACCATTACTCCCATCATGAGTGAAGATCCTGCCATTTTCCTTTGGAGGTAGGCCTCGTCAAGTGAGCAATGACTATGACCCCAATGGACTCTAGTCCACCCCAGGGATAAGGAAATCAAAAATTGAACAGAACCAAATGCAGTGGCGACCTCTATGATCAGTAGCAGGCAGCAGACAATCCCCCAGTTGTTTCCACCAGAGCTGGATATGAAACGGAAGATATCTCGTCTGCTGCGACTGTCTACACGGCAAGACATCCCTACCCTTACTTCAAGGTCATCACCAAATCGGCACTGCTGCATAATTCAAAATATCCTGAAGGCCAGTTGTGTTTTTACAAGCTGGAGTGAACTAGAGTCCATTTGGATTTAAAATCGCATGCTCTGCTCACGAACAATTCAAAGTCTAATTCTAGGCTACGTCGGGAGGTGTAGAAACATCTCAAGGTCATCCTAGGTCAACAACCAAGGTCATCCAAGGTCAGGCTGACCTCCAGAACCAAATCCTACCAATGCCAAGATAATTTTAACGAAGGAAATATACATTCCGCTTCAGCCAATTACATAAATTCCACATTTAAAAAAGATGAAATAAAAATCTTTTTTTGTGTTTCGTCCAAAGTTGCAAAGTTGCTGTGAACATCGTGTNAACCAACACAAACCACGACCGGGAGGTAAACTGAATACTGCCTACAAAATCATCGTGCATATCGAACAAAGGTCGCGCCATATTTGACCTCCTCCGACCTTGGGTTGCGACTGGTTTTTGATCACACATTATCCAATCAGTCTGTACATGCCAACAAGTCAAAATCGAGCACAATCAAGCCAAATGTTCAACAAGTTTTCATAGTTCCAAGTTAAAGCCCCACAGTATTGAATTTTACGATATTTTCAAAAAGTTAGGAGAGTGCACATAGGGGTCCCATAGCCTCGTGAAGGTCCCCAAAATGCTTGGCCGATACGCACTTCACAGAATCAAGGCCTAGTTTTCAGCACGCATTGGAAAAAACTGCAGGGAGAGCTCTAATGTAGTCTGACAGAGCATAGTACATTTTACACTCCGCTGACGTCGTGCGAGAATCGCGGCGATGATTTGCGTTTTTCACATTCAATACAATGGGGCTTTAACATACATCGGCGCAAGCCACGCTGCAGGTAGCACTAAGTCTGCTCTGGCACTCAGCACATCCCCAGGCAGACGGCAGAGAAGAGAGAGTTGCTACAATTAAACCAGGAGACAGCATTTATTGCGCACACAAATGCTGGAAAACCCAGTGACAAAACGCTACTAGCTCTAGAATGCCACAGACCATGATTGGTACCACCACATAGTGGCATGCAATGCAAAATTAGGGAATTTTTGGCTCAAATATCCTGAATTCCAACATTACATGTTGACCTAGCATGGCGCACTGCCATTGTGAATGGATTATCATCAAATGAGATGACAACAATCATTGCTGTCCACACTGGGGGGGGGGGGGGGGGGGNTCTTCAAGGTCACCCAGCCACTGTGTACATCATAAATGCTGTTTTCTTCAAAACAAAATGTACTCGTCAGAACTCGAAATCAGAAAACTAAAAAAAAACAATAACAAACAGTCTGTAAAATATCGGCCACGCACCTCAGATCAACGCGACTGGTTCAGTCTGTGTAGTCCAACTTCACCTTGAGCTGAGATGACATCCCTGGCATTGGTTTTGACCTCGTGGCCCACAGCACGTGTTAGCCTGAACTCAAACACTTTACCGCAACCCAAACCAATAAAACGTACACTGTACCACCACCTTATAGCAGCTTCTGCGCTGAGAGTGGCCATCTCGTTTTTTTGGCAACGGGCAAAACTAACCACAGAGTACACAACACGTGGATAACTTATTAACGCTTGGCGTCATCATTTTATCCGCACAACGCCTTCTATTGAAAGGAGTAATAATTATTGTCATGATTATCACAGCATTGGAGAAACAAGCGTGTTCTGAGTCGCTAACGATGTCATCACCGAATCGTCGCAATCAAACAATTTGAATCACCAGGACCTGTGTCGCAATGCCCTCTAGTGGCAAACAATCAAAGCACCCATGAAACGAAGAATACCGACGCTTGTTTCCATGAATAATCAATGTCGTCGGGATCGAAATATACCCGGGATCCTTGCGGAAATCGCAGACTCCACGACTTGTCCCATATCCACATCTTTGTTACCACAGGCAGGGCCTACAGAGCAACTTACAAGCTGGAACACTTCCTTAGAAATTCAGCGGTAAGACATCAAGGCATTCAACACGTGGTGACTCCTCCTGGGTGAAACGTGAATGACGCTCACCCGGAGATCTTCAGATTTAGGAGAAATATCCCGGTCCACTCCACGATGGCATACGTTTGATCCGACGGCACAGAAAACATGCAAACAGCGGTGTAGGGAAAGAAGTTTTGGAAATTTACCCTGGATTCCTCTCAATAAATAAGAGCTGATGATGAAACTATCGACCCAGGTTCGTACGTAGACTCGTCAAATCCCGCACAATAGAGATCCAACTCGTCCTCTTCATCCGTCACCTTCGACCCGACCAGGACCGTCCGTCTGTCCATCCTCCATATCCGGTGAGCACGAAGTCCAACGACCATGATTGTGCACCCGTTTTCCAACAGACGTAGATCATAGAAATATAGAGAAATGATATCCACTATCCATCCAGTCTGTGGCTGCGTCTTCCAATCTTAACAAATCCGTAAAATTCCCGCTGAGTCACTTGAACTGCAACCACATTTACATTTCACATTTTATATACACCTCCACGTCTGCTGAAAAACGCGCCATTGACAAGTTTGTAAATATTTTGATGATTTTTTATGATGTTGGCGATGGTGTAATGGTTTTTAAGTCGTGAAAATGGCAGGTTCAGAGATCCCCTCAGATCGGTAAAGCATCCGCACGGAACAGCTTCAAGCATCAAACAGCGTCTGCCTGAACCGGTTCGAACCGGTTCAACGCCCCGTGATGATCAGCAGAAAACCAACCCGTGCATCAGACCGATTTCAGGTTAAAACCGGTTCCACTGTCAAGAAGATCAAGTCGCCATAGAATCAGTCTCCGCAGCAGTATGTTGTGTTTGGATTCTACTCGTTGCCACGACGACTGGTGTATGTATCGCCATGACAACCAGCCTGCACATTTTGTCACTTGCACCACAGTTTAAGAAGTCTTTGTCTTCCCATTATTCAAGACATTATGGCAATGAGGGACCGCACACCCCCTCATGAGTTAAGGCGACTACCACACGCTAGTCCCTGGCAACTCGGCAACGCCGTGCCATGCTATCAACGCCTGTGGCTGTCACAGATCAACCGCCGTCTGCCTCACTAGCATTATCATGCTGCTAGAATGTTTTGAATCTATCCAAGCAGGCGCCGTGCGCCGACATGACACGGGCATCAAATCGTAACGCACGGCGCCCCAATGCCACAACTGCGTCAGTAACAGTTTTGCAGCTTATCACACTTATGGACACGTCAATCCCAACAGATCACAAAATATCGAGGTTTCCACAGCAACAAATACGTCAACAAGAAGTCCGTATCGATTTACTTCGTTGGGGAACGCGGCCGATCCCTTCGTCGATCCCTTTCCCGGCGCTCGCCACGGTTTTCCTTAGCACGACGTCCGAGGACTCTCTGCTCCTTGGGCTCGTCACGATCCTTTTTAGTAATATCACCACCCTTAGAGGGCGCTTTACTGACTGTAGCACTTGTAGGTTTTGATATTTGGGACTGTTCCTTTAAAGCCTGAGGTTTAGCATCACTAGCGTCTTTGGGTTCCTCCTCGGAGGTCCCCCCCGCACCCGCGATGTTTGCAGAACTATTGCGGGCCAACATTTGAGCATAGGTAAGCCGTGCGGGCTCTGACTGAGCACGTTTCTCCTCGTCTTTCTCGTGGCTTGGCAGTTGTTTTGGTATCGTCTTTGATGGCGTTTCTTTGTGATCTTTCGTCGTCGTGTGGGAGTCGCGAGAGTGAGGTGAATGTTGCTGTGACTGCTGAAAGAAATAGAACAATCGTGTAAATGTGAAACAGGAAACAACTTCAGTCATGTTCATTTCAGAAATTACATTGCCTTCAACGGTAAGCAACCAAATATCCAGCCAATGGCAAGCCCCAGCACATACCTTAGTGGGTTGAGAAGCAGTAGTAGGTGTGATGGTTGTTGTGGTTGCATTGCTAGGACTACAGGTGGTCGGTGATGCTGTCACCTTCTTTTCCGTACTAGCAGGCTGTGATGTTGTTTGTTTGTTATTACTTGTTTCAAGTGGGGCACTACTCGACTTTTCGACTCTGGTTTCCGTTCTGAAAGAGAAACAAAGGATTAGACTTATCAATCAACAAATACAAGAGCACCAGACGACACCTCCCTTGAAGGCCCAAGAAGGAGAACTGGCTCAATTACACACCATGACCTCACCAACAAAGCAAGATACAAATTCTGAGAGCCTTGCGATACCGTCAGAAGCATTCCATCCAAACTCAAGAAGCAGAGTTGTGACAGACGACACCTCCTTTGAAAACCAAATACAGACCTGCCTACCCTAACTTTGAGCTGGCTGTAATGTTTTCGAGGAGTAACCATAACGGCGTGGTGTAGTGGTTAGCGAGACGGACTTCTGATCAGAAGGTCCCGGGTTCGATTCCCAGTCCTGACCAAGAAAAAAAAACACGCTCGCTTGTGACCTTGAGCAAGTCACTTTGCCTCACTTGCTTCACCCCACCCATGTGTAAAAGGGGTACCTGGCTGGTAGTGATGGTCTATGTGAATGTTAGTCCAAGAGCGCTAAATCGGCTGCCGGGACTGTAATACTCCCCGGGGAGTGGAGAAAGTTAATTGGAATGAACAGACCTATAGCTGGGGGTAATAATGTAAAGCGCATTGGGCAGGTCAACTGGAAATGCGCTATATAAGAACTAACATTATTATTATTATTATAAAATGACACTTTTCAGTGTAAAATAATGAAACGCAAAATTCTGCAGTTGTTCGTATCGGTGTATTTTTCTCCACTTTAAGTGTAGTCCTTAATGCACCAGAAAAACAGTCAATATTACACAAGGGCCAAATCAGTCAGGCCCTACTGGCAATTGCCACCCTGGCCTGTCATACCACGACTACCAACACTGTATTGATCATTGTGTTCCCACCTAATTCCAAGCAAGCGCATGACTGAAAGAATTAATATTTATCATCACGACGGCCATTACGACGTGCTGACATGACTGAGCATAGCCTCTGCCATCTTCAACCATCAAGGGTTAATATCAGGCGGTGACTTAGATAATATTCAATAGTTTTCACCAACTCCACTCACTATACTACGTCCAGCTCCCCAGGAGTAGTGGACACTGACCTCAAACCTTTGTCAGAGATCAAAGGCAAGCCGCGCACCACTTGTGTAATTCAATTCATGAAAGTGACGATCGTTTGACTCATGGAACTTGCTGCAAGTTTGATAAGACACCTCTAGGTCAACGTAAAATGAATCACTGCCAACTTGAGGTGAGACAGAGTTCAGTTTTACGACAGATGCGCAGACCGATGCGCAGTTTACCGTTCTGAAGAAAGCATGGTCGGCAGTGGCACATGGCGCACTATGTCCATCGTCTGGGGATTTGGTTGCGGTTTCCGATGTGTATGGTTAGATAGTGATCTATTTGTTGGGCAATATTTCTGCTAGTACTGACAAGGAAAACAAAAGGCAGGCTTAAAAATAATGATGAAATGAGGCACTTTTTCACACGTATTTTATTTGAAAACACATCGTATTTTGGAGACGCCAGTCGGCGTATTGTTTCCTTGCAAATCGTAATGCGTAAAAACTCAGTTTTGAGCGTAAAAAATACGCCGAAATACACTGGGTAGGCAGGTATGCAAATATGAGCAGATGACATGTTCTGTTACATAATTCTCCAAAAGGACGAATTATATGGAAATTTTTTTGAAGGAAGATTGTTCCCTGTAGCTATCTGACCAATATCCCTTCATTTTCAGTTTACTTGGGAAACAACAGCTCAGACAGGAACCAAAGAACAACACTGGCAAAGTATCTTGCCAACTCAACCAAATGTACTCACTTTTTAGGGGACAGAGGCGGCGATGTGGTAGCCATGCTACTGGTAGTCGT
Source organism: Notospermus geniculatus (assembly GCA_002633025.1). Taxonomy (NCBI): domain Eukaryota; kingdom Metazoa; phylum Nemertea; class Pilidiophora; order Heteronemertea; family Lineidae; genus Notospermus; species Notospermus geniculatus. The sequence goes on from NMRB01001442.1 coordinate 139,560, forward strand.
AGTTGTCGACAAAGAAGGAGCTATCGTGGTGTCCTTCTGTGGAGATTGCGCGGCCGGGGGTTTGGTTTCCCTTGTCAATGGTTTGGCAGTTCCTTTCACGACGTCGGACATCTTGTTTTCAAACACATCACCGGTTGTTGCGTTATTCTGTGGAGCGGGAAATGAATATGAAGTTAGTGACTTTGAAGGTCAAGTGAGTGACCTTGAGGGTCAAGTGAGTGACCTTAAGGTCAAGTGAGTTACCTTCAAGGTCAAGTGAGTGACCTTCAAGGTCAAGTGAGTTACCTTCAAGGTCAAGTGAGTGACCTTCAAGGTCAAGTGAGTGACATAGAAGGTCAAGTGACTGACCTTGAAGGTCAAGTCAGTGACTTTGAAGGTCAAGTGAGTGACATAGAAGGTCAAGCGAGTGACCTTGAAGGTCAAGTGACTGACCTTGAAGGTCAAGTGACTGGTTATCTCTTCTACAGGTGTTCATGGTCCTAAGCATCATACTACAGTCCTTAAAAGCAGGCATCATGGAAATCTCAGCTAAAACCTATAGAGGACCTCATCTGTGCGGGTTTTATGTCCGTGACAGGTCCAGGGACACAGTTTCCACTCAAGCAGACATGAATCTGCATCTCCTACCATGTTACCAATCATGTCATGAACCGAATCAAGCCTTCTACGTGCAGTGATGGATCTTGTCACATTTCTCTCGATCCGAGGCAGGTAAGGTGCATTAAGTGCAGAAATTACCTTAAAACCGACAACTTACAGTATTCTGACTTACCGAGGATCCAGGTAAAGGCGGAAATGAGGTGGACTCCAATTCAAATTTGGGTGAACCCATTACCGGTTTACCAGAATCCTTAGATAATGTTTGAGGGTTGGATTGACGCTGGAAAAGAGTGGTGTAATCGTTAGTCCCATGGAAGGACCAGGATGAAATTGGGCTTTCTGATGGGCTTTCTGATTGGCTCGACGATTCAGGGGGTATCAAAAGCTAATAGTCACTTGAGGGAATGTCTCAAGTACTTATACAGTTCATGTTGTGTTAGGCAGTGAATCCTGTCAATTTCTGCACACTGCTTCCATACAATGGGCATATCTGACAATCACAACACAATCTGGAGAAGTGTGTGGAAACTTGCAAGGTCTGATCACTTTAGTGCTAGTAGGTTGAGACGACTCTCCAAGCCCGCATAATCAGGCCCACTGCAGAGGGGCTAGCGACTTCCTTCCATGACTGACAGCCACTATGCTATGTGCTGCCACCTGGTGTTGCGATACTAACTGTATTTTTAGCACCATCTTCCTCTCGTCTCCTCCTACTCTTGAATGCAGTCCTGAAGGAAACAGACGGAAAGAACAAAGTCAGACACAGATATCAAAGGTGAAGAACACAGAAATTCAGCCGTAACAGGCACCAATGTTCCCACTGCGCCACTTTTTGACAACCCCCTCCTTGATAAATCCCCCTTGGTGATACTTCCAAAGTTAGCTTCACTGAGCAGTACCTACCTGGGCTGAGATGATTGGTCTTTCACGATCGGTTCCATATGTCGTGGATTCATCGGTTGCATGTTCCCCTCAGTGACTGGCATCGCGGGTGGGGTGTGGGACTGACTATTTGGTGGTGAATGATAATTCGTCTGATTACTACTTGAACTCTTTCGACCTGGAAAACGAACGAAGTTTATAATTGCAGGATATTTCATTGAATAGTTCAACTGGTTCCACAAATACAGCAAATTCTCCAGATTGGTGCTCAATCAACCATAAATGGGTCCGGGAGGCATTGAATTGGACCGTAGCGTCTCTCTCCTATTGGTCAACTGACTGACAGCTCCATTTGAGGTAAAGAGACCAAGCCCAAGTCTCATGCTGAGAGTGGGGCTGAACATGTGACCTCCTGACTGCTAGCCAGAGAAGAGAATCACTTCACCACAGCGGCTAATGGGAAAGAGTGAATGATAGGTAGGGACTGAACCACGGACCTTCTGACTGCTAGCCAGGGAACAGAGCCACTACACCATGGTGACCCCTTACATGACTTCCCCACTCACCTTGCACTGGGTTGGGTTCAACCATATTCTGACTCATCTCATTAATACGTGGACTACTGCGATGCATCGGTACAGAGGAGTGGCGTTCGCGTTCGTGCGACACCGGTCGGCCGGCGTGAAGGTTATTCTGTTGCTCCATCATGTTATTTTGGTTACGGTTATGTGGTTTGTTTTGATTCCTGAAGTTCGTATTACTGAAACAGAAAGAAGACCAATAACGCATGACGCTGAGGAGTAATTTTTGAGGGGAATGACAGCACCACTTATATCAGTGGGAGTCTGAATATTTGAAGTAACAGCTCTACTGGTACTTTCAACTACACCTGAGTGGAAAGTTTAGCTCTCACTTCATTCAACCACATCCCCACTGATCCCAAGTTGATACCGTTTTAAGATCAGTGGGTGCATGGACGTTTGAAGCAACAGCCGTATTTTGTACTTTGAAGTACACTGTAATGGAGAGTTCTGCCGTTACTTCAATCTAACATGCCCCCACTGACCACTAGATGAGGTACCATCTTTCATCACTATAGGGACAGGCTTGATACTCGATAGCATCCTGTAGAACTCAAGTTGTTCAATTGCCTTGATATGAAGGGCTTAGGGCCAGCCAGACAGGCCATCGAAAAAACACAAAACACAACAAAGCACAAAGCCAAACCCCCCTTTAACCCATTCCCCATCTGGGCCCAGTTGTTCAATTTGACACTAACATGACATTAGTTAGTGTTATTTTGGCATAATCAGTTCAGCCCACTGCAGACAACATCATGTCAGAGATAACGCCGTAACACCACAAACGGTGTTTTGAATAACCCAGCTCTGGAATGTAAATCCCACCGAACATGCGCTGGTCAGAGTCGTTCTTCTATGTTCAAACACTTTGCCAGCAGGTTTTCACTCAAGAAGTTGCAACGACAGATCAGTGTGGGACGAGACCCTTCAGTTAGTACAGGGACAGAACACAGTATCACAGCATTGCAGAGCCACACGCACAGCACAGAGCAGACACACCCAAATCCAGCCTTTTTCTGAAAATTTGGGAAAAGGGTAAGTGCCCGCTCTGCGCCGCATGGTTAGTACGGCCAGCATGCCGGAGTAGAGGAGAATCCTAACCGTATCACAACTGACATCATCCGATTGTACCTGTTTCTGATGTTCTGGTAACCGTGGCGACCGGGAGGCTGGTTGAGCTTGAACGTCCCTTGAGGCTGGTATCCGTTGACATGGAACACCTGAAACAAACATGGATCAATAACAGGCTGTCAGAGTGGTGTAGTGCAACTTCTAGTGCCAGTATCACCTCTGAGGTCCTGGGTTTGATTCCCAGTTAGACCTGGTGCTCGTGTGACCAAAAGGTGACCCTCTCTGACAGCGTAGGTTTCCTCCGGGCTCTCCAGTTTCCTCCTACATGCATACAAATCACCCAGTACTGCAATACTCTCTAAAGAGCCTGCAATGAGCTAAGTTAAGTTCATGGCTCCTGACTCGGTATTTTTTCGGAAGTACACAGGAGTCCGTCCTCTTGTGAGGTTGAGTTGGGGGTAAAATTGTCATCAAATGTTGGCAGTTATATCACGAAGTATGAATTACTAAGCTCAGGATTTTTTTTTCAGCCCCCACCATGGCAGTGAAAAAGTACGACTCTCCGATCATTTCTTAGCTATTTTAGGAGCTGCAGCTCTTCAACAACCAGTTTTTATCACGAAGATTTCTTCTACAGAATTCACCAAACTTTCACCACAAAAGCTGGAAGTTGACACGGACACAAAGGGGCAAAGCGCACAACCAACACCACAAGACCTTCAGACAAGTAAGCAACTCAGCTCCAGAAATCTCAGAAGTGACAGATTGTGGGTCACTGTAAACGTGTTGAGTGACGTCATGGACTTTGAACATGATTTTATGTATTACAACTGATCTCACTGGAGTTAAACCATCTTCTCTCCTTTGAGAGGGCAGGATTTCACCGGCACTCCGGTTTTCTCCTACTGTACATTAGATGTAGTTCACCCAATACTATCAGTTGACCAATAACGCCATTCTCAACTCAATATTCTTAGACACACGCTAGAGGCGACCGGGTTCTGTAAATTGAACTAGCAAACTTAAGTAGATTACGTCCAGTTTCGTCATGAGATAGAAAGTAGGGGAACACTGGGAAGACGAGGGTCACTGATGCCACCACACCATCGAACCAGACAACACCCAGAAGATGGGAGATATCATTTGTCATGCACGTCCTACTAGCCATTTCATATTATCCTGTTCTCCTTCGTAAAACAAAATCCACCCCAAACTATGAACCCGTTAAAAGTATGTGATGTCCCCTCACCCATGAAGACTTGCCAACCCATTCGGGGCCATTTTCCGTCAAAAATATCACTATGATTCCAACAGTTTTCACAGGCAACTTGACATCGAAAATGGCATTTTCAGACTAGTTCTTTGTGCCTGTGAGAACTTATGGAAATGTCTCGTATTCAGCAGAAAATGGCCGCGACCAAGTCAGGAGAACTGAAATTTTTAGTAGAAGATAAATAGAAGTGTATATGTACATTTGATGTACTCACCATGCCCGGGTCGAAAAAGGGCGGGCTGGTGGGCGGCCAGGTGGGCATCATGGTGTTCGGCGAGGGGTAGAACGGGAAAGACTGAAAAGATAATTAGAAAGAATTAGTTCTAGAAAGATGAGAAAGGTGAACCATTTCACAACCAGTGGCTATTTCACCAAAATCTGAAAATGTGCTTTTTCTGAAATTTTACAAAAACTACCAATGTCACATTAAGTAGTACTCGGGAAGAGCTTTCCAATGAATAGATATGTGATAGTGTTAAAATATTTGTTGGTTTTATGACTGGTGGTATTAAGCACACATAACCTCACCTAGAAAATCCAGCTATAGACCGTTCTCAAATTGACATAAACGAGAAAGATCTATGCACTTCCGCTGAGATCTCAACCACAACCTTGGTCTGAATCTGAATGGCGTGACGCAGACAACCCCACGACAGTGACTTCGAAGACGTTGCATCGGAGTCGAGCATTGCTGAATCATGGATGGCGTCACATCAGCCGTTTCAGATCGAGGTTTTAGTTAAGATTGATTTCGGCGGAAGTGCGCAGATCTGCGAATTCAAGAATGGTCTATAGGTTCTACCCATTACGAGAATCTGAACTAAGTTTCGCCCTGAAAGTCAAGGTCGTTAATTGACGATGACAATGGCGGTGATGGTGGTAACCATGGTGACAGTGATGACGATGGTGATGATGGAGAGGGCTGCAGAAAAGCAACTGATGGAGGAGGATAATCTTATGATAAGGTGATTAGCATTAGGCAGTGGAGATGTGGATGACCTTCAAGGTCATTCAAGGTCGTTTCAGTTGAACCATCTGTACAAGCGAAAGCATTATCTACAGTTCCCAATCGTAACTCTAGGTGGCACAACAAGGCAGCTGGTCGTATTTTGAAGTTATTCTCACCTGCCGCGGTTGATTCTGAATGGTTGGCGCAATGTTGTTGCGTTCGAGACGAGGTGGCGCCTTAAATTCACAAAAAAGAAATTGGCAAAAAATGACAGGTTTGGGCCGAGGACGGCAAATTCGTAGGTCCAACTTCACTTCTCTTCAAAGCCATTCATTCCCAGAAGCATTATTTCATGTGGTGTACGAGTACAGTAGAACCTCCCACACTGGACACCGCCCTGTGCCGACCAATTCTGGACTTGTTAGGTGTCCTCCTGGCAGAGGTGTCCGCTGTGGGGGTCCCAAGCAACTGAACACCACAGCAATCAGAAACAAGTCCCCAAAACAAAGTGACAGGAGTTAGGAGAAATGAGTAACAGCCCTCCCCCATGACAAACAGATCTTACCCTCTCACTGTCATGGCCAAGTTTGCCGAAAATAAACGTGTAAACCCTTGTAATGCATTTGAAACCCTGTCACATAGGTATTCATTGGAAAGTGCTCACTGAGAGCTTTCCAATGAATACCTATGTGACCTATGGTTTTTGTAAGAATTCAGGATTCAGGCCAAGTTTGCCAAAAATAAATACATGTAAACTCTTGTAAGCATTCGAAACCCTGTCACATAGGTATTCATTGAAAAGCTCTCAGTGAGCACTTTCTAATGAATACCTATGTGACAGGGTTTTTGAAAGAATTCAGGATTTGGTACCAGTTTTCATGACGTCGCCAGTGACAGTGAAAGAGTGAAAGGGTTAGAAATGCACACAGCACACTTCTTCAGTACAACATACCTGTTGGGGTTGGTTATTATTAATGTACTGTACGCTCTGTATCGGCGCACTGTAACTGGTACCAGTGGTAAACGTCGATTGAGGAGAAGGCTGATTGCTGTACGGAGCGGCGGGCTGGTTCCCAGTCGCCGCGATATACTGCGGTTTGTAGCCATTCTTCGGCATATACGAACTCCTCAATAAGGGTTTGGCTTTTATCCTGGCCTGAAATGCGAAGAGCAAAATTATTGACAAATTTCAAATGCAAACGAGAACGCAGCCCTCCAATGTTGCACTACATTGTCACTTGGTGGCAGCACTGTACTTGCAGTCTAGAACAAGCCCCTCAACCGGACCACCAAGTCCAAGTTCCACAATGGTCCACTTTGAACGCTGAACGCTGAACCTTCATCAACTTACCATAATAGGTTTCCCAAGGAAATTCTGGATTTCTTCTCGGAGATAGCGGTACGCACGCTGGGCGTCCTCGTCCGAGTCGAACGTCACATACCAACTGTTGTTGTGAGCGAATTCACAGCTGACGAAATTTGGACAATTCTTGCCGGAGAAAAGGTTTTTCACATCCTGAAAGAATCAGATGAGAAGTTGGGATAACTACAGGTCGCATTTTTTTCCGGAAATGAGAATTATTTTACCACCTTGCTATGAAAGATTGTGTCATTGCGACTCAATCATTTTTAGGACTCAACGTCAGCACATTTCACGGTCCATGAACTGCTCTCTAAAAGTGTAAGGGGGAGGTCTTTGTGCAGTGAAAGGACTCTGGACTTGAAGCTGATAAACTGCAGGTTCAATTCCCAGGCCGATTGCCACTTTCTCCCAACTGGTCTGAAGGGTTCAAGTCTGCGTTGAATGAGCTGCTCCTTGAGTTCCACAAGTTTTCTGGAGAGACTGGAGTCAAGTGCAAGTTGGCAGATCACACTGGGGCCTCAGTTCAAACTACAAGCCTAAACCTGCCTGTACGCCAACAATGATGGACTCCCCGCTGTCCTTGTATCAAAGATGAGGGGATAGCCTTCCAACTCAAACCAATAATCAATCACATTCCAATTAACTAACCACACTATCATGATAACAATAAGTCTATGTCAACAAGGCCACGCCGCTACAATACCCACAATGGATTATCAACATTGGTTGCCATGGAAACCAGAGGAAGCAGACGATCACGACCGTTAACGTTTGATGTTTCCGCCGAGTAGGGAAAATAGCCGCGGGGAATGGCTACTGTTGCTAATGAATGGTTTGAGACAAATTATGGCTTGTACGGAGAGGATGTCCGCCTCCCATGGGCAGGTTTTTATACGAATGACCTTCACGACCTTCGATCTGCCACACTGAGTCGGCTTTCAGAAGAATTCCACATCACAAGCTGCTGCGTGCCTGTTGTTCGAGACAGCCAACATTAACCCTTTAGGCCCGAGACTTTTTGTTAAATATGTTCTGTGAACCCGAGAGGTTTCAGCAAATACATGTATATTGTAATTCATATATCCGATGTTTACTATCAACCAAAACCCCAGCAAGGCTGGTGACAAAATCCTTGACCAGCCTGTGCTGGCCTACACAATGTCAGAGTTATCATACATGTCATGTGGCTGAAAATAAAGGGCCTATAGAAAAGGGATCTCTTCTACATAGCGCCTGAGGAAGACTCCGATTGGGGTCGAAAATTTACGAAATATTCGGAGACGACTTCCCGATTTATTGTGTACTGTGTGTCGTTTTTGTGCTGATTTTTGGCTAGTTACATTGGTATTCATTGGAAATTGCTCAATGAGAGCTTTCCAATGAATACCTACTTGATGGGGTTTAGATAACTTTTAATCCTTTTTTAAGTTAATTTTGAATTTGTCACAAAATGTAACTTGGCAGAGTGAGTGGAAGGGTTAACAGAGCTCATGACGACAGAGAGTTAAATCAACGAAATAAACCGACTGCCACATAGGTATTCGTTCGAAAGTGCTCAACGAGAGCTTTCCAATGAATAACTATTTGATGGGGTTTAGACAACCTTCAGTCCTTTTTGTTGGTAATTTTGAATTTGTCAAAATGTGGCAGTGAAAGGGTTAACAGAGCTCATGATGACCGAGAGTTAAATCAACGAAACAAGCCGACTGTCGCCAAAGATTAGTCACAAGTCAACAATGAATATTTCATTTGCATACGAAACTACGCTAGCGTTTACTCGCTGCAGCAGGAAACCATTCATCACAGACGCTGTCACGCGTCTTAATACAGGGACTCGGGCGCATGTCATTGGTGGAGAGGAACGTAAATAGATGAAGGAAATATGGGAAGGGAATTGTGAACATTAATGGGGTTATCAACTGGCAAGTTCTTCCTGATCCTAAAAGGCCGTACGGCGTAACGGCAGAGTCAATCCCATCACATCAGACGTCAGTCTTTTTCAACTTGGAAGCAAAGCACGCGACTTTGCTGAGAATGAGGGCGGGTCGCTCAAGCAAAAGTAGGCACTTGTCGCAACTGAGGAAAGGGTAAAGCCCCCGTCACATACGTACCCACTGGGCCTCTGACGATTTTCCCCACCCAGCAGCTTGCCGTGGATTTTAGAGACAGTACGGGTCCATTACGATTTTTTTTCATTTTCATTTCTACGGTTTTCATTCCCCGGGGATCAGGGGCAACTGTCTGTTTTTACTCGCCGTACGGGCCACGAGTGGATATGTGACGGGGGCTTTAACAGCCTTACAACACAATTAGCTTAAATGTAGGTATCTGCAGGTTGACTGACAATAGTACTGCAGGGCTCTCACTGTGTATTTTTTTTCTGGGGTCAGCCCTCAGAAGTCAGGGGTCAGCCATGGTCATTTCACAACATTGGGTGAATCTTCGTGCGTCGCACTGACTCCTCCTGGTTTATATTGTGCTTCAGACTACCCACTTTGTGCGCATTTGACCTGAGACTTCGGGTCATTGAGAGCCCTGGTACTGGACAGCAGGGATAATGATGACCAATGATGATCACCTGCGACAAGTGCCTAATTTTGCTGGAGCGGGTCACATATGTAGGCATACTGAACCTAACCCCCAAACATCACAAAATTTGACCTTGACTGGATGATGACTTGACACAACAGTTCTGAACCAAGAATCCAATATTCATGAATAAGAAACACAGGCTTGAGACTTTATTGATTTCTTCCAAGTTACGAGAACGCCCACGGGTACGCCATCGTCGTCGCCAACGATGACTCGTGCTAGATTCGCAGAAAAATTCCCAGCGACGAAACCACAATTTGTGAAATTGATTGCGTGGATGATTTGATTCTAAAAGATGAAACACTGCATGCAGATCAATACTGGGAAATTTTTCGCTTCGGAAATTGTTTCATAAAATACAACGCATTGTTTTGCCCAGAGGGAGGCGTCGTCTAGTTTCAGATTGAGTTATCAAGGACGTGGATCACCATATATGGTACCGTACTCAGGTAGTAACACAGTTTCTGCAGCTGGGTTTATTGTGCATCGGCATGTTGTTTGATGCTGCCCTCTAGTGGCAGTTGATGATATTATACTGTGGCACCTCCCTTATAGAGGACATCGAAGTTCAGACCCAAATTGACCACTTTATTCATTCTGACCTCTGTAATCAGGACACCTCACAATTCAGGACACCACTGGACAGTCCTGAAGGTGTCCTTAATAGAGAGGTTCCACTGTATTGAACATCTCATTGAGGACACCTCTATATGAAGTGTGACCTCCATAATCAGGACAAGGACACCTCTCTATTAAGGACAGCATTTGTTTGTCCGTTAGGAAAGGTGTTCACAATACAAAGGTCACTTGGTATTCTTTTGCAAACCACCAACAAACACAGGTGCAACAAACTTGGGGGGGGGGGAAGAAAGTCAGGGAAAGGGCTCCAATTATTTGGCGATTTAAGGCTTCTGAACAACAAAAGAGCTAATGGCTACCCCTCAGATGCCAAGCCGTTATAAAACGTGATCTTACCTCGAGCGGAGTGGTGTCAGGGATCTCCCTAAGTATCACAATACAACGTTTATGAAGGGGTCGAACTTTCTCCCCCTTCTCGTCCACCTGCACGTGGGAAGAGTCTGAAATGAAAGGGGTCGAAAAATGAAAATTTGGTACAAAATGCACCTTTAAAATTCATCAACTCATTTGCCCCCATGCCAGATTCAAGCAGACGACATCTTCTGTCAAAGTTTTCTCGCATCCTATGTACCGACTGAAAATTATTTGAAGAAAGGTTGTTCCCGTGAACCATCTGAATTTTTCTTGACATCTTTTTCCAATTCATGTCCAAGGATTTTAGAAAACGTCTGCTCAAAACTGGGCGTTGATGCACAGCATCTGCAGACTGTTTGTTCCCAATTTCATTTATGTCTAGAAAATTACAAAAGAAGTGAATTTATGAAACCTTATCCGATGCCCAATAGTGAATTAGTTACATACAGGTTCGTGTTTCACAGGTTTTCTCTGGAGAATTCTAAATATACCACAACCCAAATTATATCGGAAATGAGATATCCCTGGTGGAGGTAACTACATCCACTCCCCAGTAACGCTCCTTAGAGACCCCTGAATACCTGTTACTACTACGTTCAGATTCAGGCAAACTGTTGCCATGGCAACAATACAAGCCCCTGTTTCAAGTGCACTGGTCCATTAGGCGGTGAATTACCATACGCGAACAGGTATTCAGATTGTCATCGGGGTAAAAGGGCTGCTGGCGTTATCGAACATGCAGCGGGAAGGCTTTTGAAGATGAAAACTGAGTCTCGGATTTTGCGAAGAAGGACCGGCTCCACCAAAAGCAGGCGCTTGTCGCAAGTGATCATCACTGGTCATCAGTTTCCTCAACTATTATCACTGCAGCTGTCCACTTACTATTGTCAACCTGCAGAGACGGACATTTCAGCTGTTATGTTGTAATGCTGTTAACCTTTCGTCGTTCGCGACAAGCACCTACTTTTGCTAGAGCGTGTCACTTTTTTCAGTGAACACAAGTACAGCGCCCCCTACTCACCTCTGAGTACATTGACGATCAGATCCAAATTTGTGGTTAACCGTTTGACAAGGTTGAAATTGGCGATTGTTGCTATAGGAACATACTGGTCGGCATCCATCTGCGAGACTAGATAGGAGTCACTTGCTAGGTTATCCCTGAAAAAGACGGAGAAAGTATGACTCAGTATGTCGAGAAATTCAACGGGGATTGTAAGTAGGACCGAGAGGTGATGTAGTGTCTGTTACATAGAAGACTTACTCATACTTTGTCTTTCAGTGAATTTGTCAGACACATGTGCGGCAGTCTAGGAAAACCCGCCGGATGTCGCATTTGAGGAAAGTGTAAATGGCCTTGGTGAACCTGTACATTTCAATAGCTGAAATGTACTTCATAATGGGTAAACAGCAGCAGATCATTGCATTCGACCCCTCACATATTTCACTATTCTTTCATTGTCCTGCACTTCCATGGTTACAGGCAGCATCACCGTTGGCGACCATCACCTGAGTTACGATTTTTCTAAGAAGTTGCATGATCAGAAACCAAACATCGTCTTGGATTTCAAGAGGCGTAAGGACGGCCTCCCTGCAAGCCTTCGTCGAATGACAGACGACCAGCCGCCGACCGAACCCGCGCAGAGAAAACCTCTGTACGGAGTGGTCGGACTGGCAGGCCGTGCGACACCTACAGGACCGGCGCCGTCATAAGACTTGGCAGGCAAACTCTCTGAGAATGGATCGACTTTTACATCATTTCATGCAAACATCTTCATTTTGCAACAAAAAGATTTTTTCGAATTCCTAGTGCTTTCCATTCCTGTCACTCACCTGGAGAAATAATATTCTAACTGTTCTCTTAACATCTTTCGGAGCTGGTCTGTGGGAATACTGCCCTCTAGTGGACCATCTGAAAAACAATGTTCAGGAACATGACAACTTTTTGGCAAAGTTCAAAGACACCACCTACTCGTCAACCTTAACACATCACATTTTTTTTCCATTGGATCTATCAGACCTTACAACCCGCAGATTTGCCACCTCTTTCGTTTTCTTTCACACAAATTCCAACTGACTAACTCTGCCCAACTTTTCAAGTCAATGGTATCGAAACTTCTCAGAAGCTTCCTCCAAGAAGCCAATCAGCCTCACGGACTGGGACAGGGAGGGCTCAGAATCATTCATGTCATTAGCACAAGTCATTTATGATCAAGCCATGCAGCTTAGCACATCAACCCCCAACGGAGTCGAGGTTAAGGGCCTACAGAACGCAGTTCAAATGGGTTAGAGTTCTATTTTCCCTCAGCCATGTCAGCTGATAACCGACGGTTACACCTTGCCAAACACCGCACGAGACGCTGAAGTTTCCTGTTCGTCACTGGCCAAGATGCAAAATGCAAGCTTCTGCAAGATGCAAGCAATACAGCAGCAGCAAAACTGGACAAAGGAACTCGTTCAGTTAAGAAGCAAGCCCGAGGCGCCAAGATATCTCTTTGGGGGGGCCTAGGGTATCAAATGTGAATGACCCTACAGGAGCGGAAGCAAGGGTTTCAAACTCGTTCATCTTTGACCACGCCTTACCTCCAGGAGATAGCGGAGAATTTGGCAGGGCTGCTGAGGAAGATGGCACGAGAGGAGGCGAGGTAGCGCCGGTATAATCACTTGCGTTGGTTACCATATCTGAAGATATATAACCACGGTCAGATCTGGCATGGTTACAATCAAAACATCTGGTAACCGTGGAGACAACTCGTGACCTTGATTTGGGGTTCTACCATCAGGTAGCAGAACACGAAATGACATTTTAAGGCAGGTGACACAACATTTCACCCTGGTTGGTTAGTGAGCAGGGAATAGCGGCAATGCAATGCCAGGAACACCAAGCGAGAGCAAGGATGATATGCCAAACTTTTACAAATTCGTCGTTAGTATGAGAACTTTGCGAAGAATGCAGTTGAGATTATTTTCCAGAAAATACAACTCACCAGGTTGTATAGTCCCAGTAGCTGCAGGAGAAACTGGAACAGCGCTCGTCATCCCCGCCATGGTCGGCGACACCACGCCCGGCATTCCCGCGACTGGATCATTCGTCGTGTGTACCATGAGATCTGTCGTATCAACCGCTCCGTTCATCATCTCGTACTCCTCCGTTTTCATGATCTGAGCAGTTGTAGCTGCGACCGGTGGCGCCACCAAGGCGGAGACTTCAGCTCCTGGAACTATTTTGCTGCCGACATCACCATTCATGAAGGTATATCCTGAAAGAGACAACGCCAAGGCCATCAGTAATCGTTGGTCCCGATTTCAGAGCATTTTATGCATCAACAGAATTTAGTCAAAACCTGAAGCAAGCTCACTCAGATTGAGTAACCTCTGAAGCAATGTCACTCGAGTCACTTTGAACATGTTGAAACAAGACCACTCTCAGCAACCTAGAAACAACGTCGCCCTGAGTAACCTTGAACACACTGCAGCAAGGTCACTCTGAGTAACCTTTAAACAAGGTTATTTGGCATAACCTTGAAGCAAGGTCAATCTCAGGAACCTTGAATGAAGGTCACTCTGAGTAACCTTGAAGCACGGATATTTTGAGTAACCTTGAAGCAAGGTCACTCTGAGTAACCTCGAACCACGGACACCCTGAGTGACCTTGCCAAGTCGTGAACGGTATTTCTCACCATCTGTATCCATCGAGGCAGGCGCCGCGTCCTCGGTCTCCCAATGCGATGGTTCTGCTGGGGCCGCTGCGGCAGCTGACGGGGTCTTGCTGTGAAAGATGTTTGCGTTTGGGTTGAGTCCATGACTCTTTGGGGTAACCTGCAGAGAGAAAAGTAGGTCAGAGCATGAGTAAAGGGGACTTTCGCTGAGACCAATGGACTGTTCTCAAATTGACGCAAACGGCAAATATCTGTGCACTTCCGCCGAAATCTCAACCATAACCCCAGTCTGAAACTGAATGACGTGATGCAGATAACTCCGTGACAGTGACTTTGAAGACGTTGCGTCAGAGTCGACCGTACTGAATTATGGATTGCGTCACGTCAGCTGATTTCAGATGGAGGTTTTGGTTGAGATTTCGGCACAGTGCGCAGATCTGCGAATTCGAGAATTGTCTACGATGCAAACAACCACCCATAGTTTCCTATGGTTGAGCTGCCCACAACTTGAGGAACAAAAGCATCACGTGGACCAGTGATGTTGCTCACCAACCCAAGGGTTAACATGACAACATTTTCCCCGTGGGATACAGTTTGTCATGTTACCACGGTTACAATGAATCATCTGGCAGCCTCCGACGCATTAGGACTTAAAGCTGATCGTATCAATGTTGAGAAATTCGCAAAAATATATGACGGCTAAATTTAGACATTGATTAGCAGCTGAGTGATAGCTGTGGGGGTGGAAACCGTATTAGAATCATTCATTCATCTGACATATAAACTTTTTACACGAGACGCTGACAATAACTGGTAAGACTGAAATAGACGCAGACTTGAGTGTATGTCGTCAAATGGTACAAGGCAGTATCTTCACTAGTGACCAGTGGGAGCGTGTTTGGTTGAAATAACAGCCATATGTACAATATAGAGTACTTGGTAGTACAGGACAGGGCTGTTACTTCAAGTTATCATCTTCCCACTGACCACAAGACGAATGCGTTCATAGGCCTTTTTACACAGAATCAGTTCGAGGGCAGTTCACTTACTTTTTGTACCATGAAAAGGGAAGGATAGTAAAGGTTCGCATTGACTTTTTCACGGTACAAAAAAGAAGTGAACTGGCCTCAATCCGGAAACAACCGTCTCCGTGTGAACAGGGCCAGTATCCAATGGAAACCCTCTTTGTACACTTTTGCAAGATAGGGACATCTCTGAACAACATTCCTGAAATGGCCATTTTTTAGAAAAGTTGGTACAATTTTATCTAGTTCCTCCTCTCTGCTGCACAGCCAGAACAGCATACATTCTGAAATGGCCCCTTATACGTACAAACCAAACCACATCACACAGGTAGGCCTACAGTGTATACTAACAGGTCTATCATTCCACACACGTACAGTATTATTATACACTTGAAAACATTGTGTGCAATACCACAACAACATTCCGACATCAACATGCAAGTCCATTCTGTTCCCAGTCACCTTCATAAAGAAGTGACTTTCAATAGAGGGGCGACTTCTACCTTCAACGTGTGTTCAAGTTATTAAAGGTAGATTGCCACCAGAATTTCTGGATACGGCAGAACTTTAATATCGCTTGAAATGTCAGCAAAATATTTGTGACAAAGTTTGTAGAACCTCCACAGCAGACGAACTGTTCGTAAATATCAGACAAAGGACTTCAACTGACACAACAAGCCAATAATTCTGATTACAATTTGTCACTGACATTCGACAGAACCCTAACTGTAACCGCGATACTGTGACTGACGACAATACCAAAGATTTTTCACCCACCAATCGGCTGAAAACTGGTCACATCACTGACAGAATGCAACCATATTGCAGCATCAGAAACAAATACCGTGACTCCCCAACGACATACCTTTCTCGTCCGGCGGTTACGTTTGACGCAGAGTACATAGGAGTTGGCTGAGTAGAAGTAAACATCACCGGGATTCATCAGAGAGGCTCTCTAACGACGGCAGACGTACGGTTCTGCTAAACGAAGCAATCAGCTACCTCATGCTTTGACACAAGCCACCGCGACGGCATTCGCAACAGGTGTAGACAGTGGACATATGGTACGTTCCCCGACACTTCAATTGTGACCAGTTCACAGAATTAATAATCCTTCCGTACGACGTGGACGAAAATGACACTGTAGCAATCCCACGACACGAGATACACACTGCTATACCGAGGTAAACGTGCTTCTAAACTCCGTAAACAAATGCCGCGCAAATCAATGAACGATGATATTATCGGCAATCGCCTCGTCATTGACGATCTTGAACAGGTTCAGTCGCATAAATTATGGCGCGTACGCCCACAGCAGACGAGGGCTGGATCAATAACTAAGACAAGGCAGTCGATAAGGGATACACTGGCGCATCGCTGTGGAAAAGGGAACGATTATTTGGAGGCAGGGTCAATAGGGGCCGTTATATCAGTGTGTATCATATATATAGTGTAAAAATGGTGGTTATTTTGATCTGCAAGCTCCACCAATACAAATCCAGGCTGGGGTGATACAGCCACCAAAATCAGGACTGATACAGATTTCAACTGTTGGACACGTATCAGTCCAGCAAAATCAGGACTGATACAGATTTTGACTGTTGGATGCGTCACGACACAGCGTCACGATGTCAAATGACGTCACGACGTCATACGTCATTGGACGTTTTTCGTAGGTGCCTTGAATATATGATACAAATATCATCATATGAGCTGAGCTGTACGAGTCCCTTGTATCATGGCCTTCGACCCCGTATCATCCCTCGGGCTCCGCCCTCGGGATGATACGGGGTCTCAGGCCATGATACCGGGACTCATACAGCTCAGCTCATATGATAACATCTAAGTAGTACGTAAGGGGGTATTCCCACACTCCAAATCTGCAGGCATTTCCCAGGACAATACTAACGGCAGTATACTTTTGTAAGAACGGTAAATGCTAAAATCATTGGAAACTTCTCTAACAGACACCTCTACTACGAGGACACCTCTCTCTTAGGGCAAGAAGTTCAGTCTCAAATTGGCAGTTCTATCACCTTTGACTGCTGTTAGTGTTACCAGGACACCTCTCAATTGAGGACAGCATTTCTCACACTCAGAAGGTCCTTACAGAAGTTTCACATACAGTAGAACCTCCCTTTAGTGGACACCTCTACCAGCAGGTCACCTCTCTATTAAGGACACCAGAATTCAGTACCATAATTGCTGTGCTATTGATTTTGACCTCTGTATTCATCAGGACACTTCTCAAAAGGACAGCACCAATCAACCCAAAAGATGGCCTTCTAATAGAGAGATTTCCACTGTTCTTTATCCAACTTCTATCGAAGGAGAGAGAGCATTCAGATCCGTTTTGAATATCAAAGGTATTTTTCAACGACCCATACAGATTCTTTCCACCTCTTCTCCTGACATGTCTGTCCAGAAAACAGGTTCATTATGACAGGTACAGCGCCACCTGTTTTTACCATCTTGGTGATGACAGACAGCCACTAGGAGGGGGATTCCCAGGGACCATATCAAGGGGCCACAAATCAGCACTCAGCTAATGCAGGACTTCCTGCAGAGCTACCGAGGTTCTAGGCGCTAATGTGACAGACTGGAATGATGGGGATTGAGGACAGCTTTACAAGCAGTTTGTGTGTATTTCAAGCTAAGAAGAGGGGTTAGAAGAGAAGGGATTTTAAGACAGGAATGAGAAAACCCTTTTTGTTCAGTCGATTTTAGGGGTCAAAATTCACAGAGGGAACTACTCAATTCTCCCCTTTCTGTGTGCCTCTGTGCCCTGCATAGGGACTGTTCATTTTCGTCAATTGAGGAATCCTAGTTGTGATCCTTGAGAAAATGGAGAAAGCTATGAAGCTGCAAATTGCAGCGATTATTCTGTACAGTAAAACAAATAATCCCTGCAATTTGCATGTGCATAGCTTTTTCCATAATTGTATTTGTATTTCATTTTTCCATTTTCCCAAGGATCACAACTCAGATTCCTCAGGCGACGAAAATGACCAGTCCCTTTTATCTTCATCACAGCAGATATTCCTCGCAACAAGCCCAAGTGTATAATGAAAGCCCCTTTTTCACCAAACACATGGTCCTTTTTTTAGCCAAAAAAAGCTGTGACCCTCTGGCAACAAAGTATGAGACCTGCCATCACAAAATACACAGCTGGCACCTTCTACTTCGGACTCAGTATAGCAGTTTTTCCTTACAATGCACTCCTTTCAGAAGTCGACGACAGAATATTTGCAAACCCTCGCTGACAAATAATTGCACAACATCAAACCAGCCTCCCTAACGCACAAGCAAGAAACAAGATAGTATCAATCATGAACATGCACAACAATACTGCCATATGGTTCACCAGGCACAAAATCAATAGATTACCATCCTCATCCCCAGCAGTTTAGACTGGTTTTTTTACAATACATCAGCACATTGTGTGCATATGAACACCTGGAGACGAGGTTTTCTCAGTCTGTTGACTTCGTTCCAGTAGCAGAAGACCAGTGGTGACATCTGGTGTTAGGAGATGGAACCAATGCCAAACCCTAGTTTCAGTTTCACTCTCTCCAAGGGCTTCCCTCTTCTCCACAATTTAAAGCAGGACATTTGACATGTTTGAGATATGGGGTGTACCAAAAACAAAAGCTGTTACAGGCATATCAAGGCCGTATTGATCATCTGAAGTCTTTGGCAGCGTTTCCGCCAGAGGGTACTGAGGGTATGCTAGTACCCTCAAAGAAACAGAAAAGAGCAATTTTCTTTTATTTCATGGGGTTTTTGATGATTTTGAAGAAATTAGTACCCTCAAAACAATTTCTGGCAGAGACCCTGTTGGGCTCATTCTTCTGAGGCTCTACCATGGGTACATCTACCACTACCACTACCACCACACAGCTGCCACGTAGGCCTACTTCAGAAACTCAAATCTTGCCAGCCCATCAATAAAGCTAAGTTTACTTACCAGAGTATTTCCTAGTTGTAGCTCAGCTCCCCCGCTAGTTCCCTGGTCGGAAGTCATCAGGGTTACTGAGTCCAATATGCTCGCTGTCCTATCTCTGGTCTGGAAAAAAAACGGAACAAAGGGTTTAACAGATGTGAAGGAGCATTTCACCGTTGCTGTGCATGACATATAGACTGGTACCCGGTCTTCTGGGCAGCTTGCATTCGAAGACCGGTGAAACCAAATGATCTGAGCCGGAATTCCGGCTCGTGACGTCATTCTACAGCATTCTATAGCAATGCATTCTCCCGAACTAAATATAGACCAGCGGGCGCCATGATGGTTTTATGCATTTGTTTGCGTCTGTCCTAGTATTTTTAATCAGGACAGTGTTCGGTCTACATGACATAGTTCTGAACTGACATGACTGAGCAGCGCACCAGGTGAGGTGAGGGAATTAGCCACTGCAGACTAGGCAATATCAGTTTTGATATTTTTTTATTATTGTTTGGATTGATACTGGGCAATCACAGCTGGCGAGAAGATCCCACGCATCGTTGTCCGCGCACACCTGGCGTCAACAGACAATTTTGCTCGATGGTGGTGAAATCGCTTGTGATCGTCTGGTGTGCTGCCCCCTTAATAAACATCGTCAAATTTGTAATCAGGAAAGTCCCAACAGGAACTGAACCAACAACACTGACCATCATTTTTATTCAATAACTCTGAATATAACCACAGACGTACTAATTTATTAGCGTTGCTATGGAAACATCATCAGCAACAATAAACAAGTCTCCCTAATGACTGACTACCAGTAATTTTCTTGTCCGCTGCTTTTTGTCTTTGCTTGGTTGGCAGAAATTACCAATTAGAGCACCATACCAGACTCCACGTAAAAGAAGGGATGGGGGAGTGTACTATAAATACTGGTGGTACTGATGAATGGGCGACCTTCGCCTGATGAATGGGCCTTGCCAAATGAGGAACTTTGGGCTCAAGTAGAGTATAGCGGACCAAGCCATGGGAAGTGCACTGAGTGTGTACATTTGTGTACACGGAATAAGCGGCAATGTATGGAGATGTGTCACTTCCCATGGCTTGGTCCGCTATACTCTACTTGACCCGAACTTTGGAGCCGTCAGAGGCCGCTACGAGTTACCGGTCCCAGGACGTCATGAAATTTGACGTCACAGGGCAGAAATGCATGCCACAACGTCGTCCATAATGACGTGGGCGCCGTGGCTCACGCACTTGACGTCAAATTTTGCGACGTTCTAGGACCGGTGACAGGCGGCCTCTTACGGCCACCGACAGCAGAAAAGTTCCTCATTAACTTGGGTAGCGGTATTTGGCCTGTCAGTGTCATATCCTTCAAAATGTCTCATCTTGGGCAAGTCACTTCACTCCCAACATCATTATCAAGGAACACATTCGAGTTCTTGGTAACACATCGGGTAGAATGAGTGGAGTGATGATAAAGGGATGGAATGACATGAACGAGGAAGTTGCATAGGTCGTGAAAACCTGTACCAGGAAATCAATCACTGAACACCAGAACTTGAATGGAAAGTACACACACTCCTATGCCTATTGATCCGGCAGCTAGAGACCAATATTCATTCTTTTTTAACCTACAAATTTGAGCACCCAGTACACAGTTCAACGTCCCAAAGGAACTTAACCTGTGATGAGCTTGTTAGTGTCACAGCTCAATACAAGAAGTCACCGAGTATCTGACCTTGAAAAGGTCATCTTGATTGATGTGTCCGTGACGTTACACGCCGTCAGACAAACTAGAGGTCTCTAGGCCAATCAATAATACTTTACTAGACTAATCCTGGCATTTACATGTACAACTTCCCAATTCATGAAAGTTGTACAATAGTTACATGACTGTCCTATCAAATTATCAGTCTGACTGACAATGACATAATGTAACCCGTGACAGCAAAATGAGTGAGAATGCTCTAGCATGTCTGGAAAGAAGCCCAAGATGACAAAAGAGAACAATTACAGAAATGGACAAAGTAAATTTCACAGTGAGCAGACAATCCTGAAATCAACAATTTGTTCATGTGACCTTGGGTCTTCTTTTGTGCGCATTCCTAATCCATCTCATTTTGCTGTCACGGGTCACACTGATGTATTCACAAGAACAGTTCAGACTGAACGCACAGGTCGCGTGAACAAAGTAGGACGTTACATCATCGCTGATGAACTGACTTTCTTACATGGACCCATGGCACGAGTAAACATGCATGTGATTCAGATCAAGTCCATTGACTTGTGGGACAGGTCAAGATGAACAAACTGAGACACAGTATGACTGTTTAAAGTAGAAAACACTCTCTCATGAAACCTCATGATTATGACGCCTCTGTTTCCATTGCGCCATTCTGACATAAGCTGCTGTTCTGAGGAGCACCACGACACAACGGGGTCTGACCAGGGATCGCACATGGAACCTCAGATGTGAAAGGTGCTGACGTTTCCACTATCTAAGCAACTCTGATGGAACTCAAAGAGCAGCACCACACACATGACACAAGGGAATTCGACAATGAGTGGAATAATCTTGGGAGGCACAAGCTTTCGTGCATACCAAAACGTATCCGGCAACTCAATGACATAATGTGACCCTCCACAGCAAAACCAGTCGCATGTCGCTCAGAAGGTGAGACACAATGAACTAAGGTGACACCAGAAGAGAATGGAAGAAATAGATTATTTCAGATTTCACAACAGACAGACAATATTGAAACTGACAAACATTTGGCCTCAACCTGCCAAGCTGAGAGCAACATGCGACTGGTTTCGCTGTGGATGGTCACACTTGTTGACCTGAAAAATGTGGAAGCTTTACCACCATAGTACACAGCAGTACCATGATACTACTCACATGACTTTAGAAACAACAACATATTGCCTCACCATGGACCATCAACCCAGATATTCTCATCACAGCCAACATGTAGGCTATCTCCAAAGAACCACACACAAAATAGCAAAGTCTAACAAACTGACCCGGCATATTCTGCCCTGAGCAGAGCAGAAATTATTCTGTTCAACAATAGTCAACACCAGTGCAATGCGTCTGTGTTGTTCAACAGGGATTAGAGTGATTGCGCAATCATGTCCCAGTTGAACATGACTTCACATGCACCAATGACCTTCAACAAAGTCACCATTGGTTAACTTCACAGAAAAATACCCAACACAACGTTGATTTCAAAGTGTTAGTCCAGAAGTTACGATGAATACACAACATGATTTGTGAACAAGAGGCACACATTTTCACCTTTCTGGTCTCAGTAAAATCACATGACTTGGCAACACTATGGACGTCGCATTGCAGCCACATGTCAACTGACTGTCTTCCAGATGAGCCCTCATTACAAAACAAATAAAGAATACCCAAGCCTAAATTGTTTGTCAAAGTCAGCCACAGGATTTAATTGCAACAAGGCCCAAACATAGGGGCAGAGAAAAACCTTCAAACAGGTCCCATCTGGCCAAAACCCAGCTGGGTGCATGTGGAAGTTTGACCGCATAGAGGCGGCCATCTTGGATAAGGGAGGGCCCAGATCTGTGTCAGTTCACAATGTTTACACCGTGCATACGCCAAGCCCTAACAAAAATAACACGACTTATGCTGTCAGTTTGCTACTTCAGAGTGTCAACTACATGACCAGGGGGTAAATTACGATATTTCACACAGCAACGCATCAATATTTGGCAAACTTCCACCTTAGTTTCCAAGGCCTGTCTGCCTGCAGCCTGCCCACACACTCGCAGTGCAAATTCCGTGCATGCGTGTGGATTCTACATCCGGGCCGCTGGGCATTTTTATCACAGAACTTCGTCTCTTATTTCAAGTCACAGTTTCTAAATTGCTTCTTGTCACAACTCAACAATGCATCAGACCAAGTAGGAGATACCTAATAACATATCGCTTTTAAAACTTCAGCGTTTCTGGGCAAACATGACCAAATTTAGGAAGTGGGACTACACGTGACAAAATATCTAACTTCACTACGAAACATGGCCGACATCGGCCGATAGCAGTCTCACTCACCTCACTTTTCCGGCCTACAACCGGTGTTTATATACCTGTAGTTTACACCAGACGGTCGATAAATGCAAGGAACCTTCAAAAGATTAGAATTTGCGAGCAAAATTAACCGAAAGGTGGATAAATCAGCCAAAATCAATGAACGTATCACAGGTTCCGCATACACGACCGTGTGTCTGTATGTTGGCAATGCAAGACCACATGGGCGTAGTGCACCAAATATGGAACAGCATGACATTCCGCTTATTATATAGGGTCAGG
>NMRB01001442.1:168182-184363 GCA_002633025.1 Notospermus geniculatus
TAGTCCTTTACTAGTCCCATCAGACATGTTAGAGCAGTAACACAAATGCAGTATCCTCCAAAACGAATGCAACAAAAGTCAGTCTCTCCTATATCCGTAATGCACTTGAGGTAGGCTACTAGATTCCCAATCAAACTTGCATGATGAAAACTACGTCACGAAATTCCGTCGAGGTCCAATCAAATTCTCAGCCAATCAAATTTCATCCAATCAGAATCATTTGCGTTATATCGTCGAGGAGTCAGCATCGATAACTGCTGCGAATAACGAATCCAAAGCGATCGAAAGCGGGTACCCGAACTGTGAAAACACACATCCAAAGTGTCCAAAAGAATCTCACTCACCGTTTGAGTGTCCAAAAACCATAGGCGGCTCATACGTCCGTCTCGTTTGCCGTCAAAAAAACTTCACGCTGTCGTGGGATGACGTAGGCTGCTCGTAGCCACAGTGAACCAACGTGCATAAAACGTGTGTGAAGACATAGTACATCATAGTACATCTGCTGCACGCCGGCTGCTGCTGCGTGGTCTCATCTCGTCGATCTCTTCTTTCGTCGCCGGTATTTTCGGGAGGTGCTTTTAACGATCTTTAGGGTTCTCCACCATGTAACGTGCAACGTATTCACTGTCAACGTGGGGGATTTAATATAATCTTGCTTTATTCTCTTGCTTATCGTACAAATATCCCTATCATGCACATCGTGCGGAAGCCATGCTTATCGAGACCACGCGGTCACTCTGGTCCTCTCTGCGCATGCCCAATTAGCTCAAAATACTATGGGGGTTACACACACGGGGGCCCTTAAAGGGGCACTGCGCTTATTCCAATACTACAATATGGCCAATGCTTTGCAGTCGCATGACCAAATTTTGCCTTATTTTGTGCTCAGTTCTCGATTCAACATTTGAATTCTAAGCCATGGTCAGCACCACACCACTAGCGTCGTAGGAATTCATCCCCAGGCACTTGCAGTTGTGAGAATGACCTTCAAGTGAACCATAGCCAGCTGAATGCAAAATTTATGTCATTATTTATGTGCGTCGTTGTTTCAGGTTCAAGAACGTGCCACCCAGGATTGACACGCACAGACATGAACCGAAGGGACCTAAACAAGAGGCGGTGTACTAGACTTGGTTCTAGTGAACAGGGTACAACAACCATCTTGTGGTTTGCCAAGATGGGTTAAAAATTTCATCCGTCACGTACAACAGGGATTCTCAAATGCGAGAGATAAGGGGTTTAGTGGGCTATGTTTCTGGGGGCTGGGGGTAAGTGTTGGGATCTATTTTGATAGTTGGGTCACAGGAGCACTGCTCAGAAATTTCATGGCTCCGGCTATCGTACACTTTAGATTGCAGCATTTTATGTGAAAAGTGATTCACCGCTAAGTTCAGCGTTTGTGAACGTGCATAATGCACTGGTTTGTGTGTTCATATATCGTTAGTGACGTTGTGTGCTTTTGGCACAGGGGGTTGGGGTGTAAACTGTTTTATGACATACTGAGTAAATTTAGACTTTAGCCTTTCCGTCCGTGGATGGCACCATTCTTTATTAGGGTGTGTTGGTTATCCCAGTGTCTACTCAACCATTTTCTTGCCCTTCATCCATCCACAGGCAATTTTAAGTATTTGGCAAGAGCCTTTTCATTAAGATTTCTCAGTTTTAGAAGTATGTACAGGAGTTTTAGTTTTTGTACACTGTCCTACTTGTAGAGTTGTGTTATTGTGGACAATCTTATACGAATTGTTTGAGAATTGAGTAGGACAGTGCACATTGAGACTCCCTCACACCTGCCCTGGGCTTATAAAAAGATTGTGGCGGTAATTGCGACTGCATTCAGATATGTGACCCTCTGCCACAAAACCAGGCTCTCTTTCCGTGGTTTTGTAGTGGAGGGTCGCATATAGGGAAAGGGAAATTATTTTGAGGGATCTATTTGTTTTCTTTTATGCATTCTAAAGATGATGAGTTAATTGTTATTTTATGGATAAATGATGTATTGTTATACATTGTATTATATATCAATAAAGTATCATTTTTGTCAAATTTCATCTTGAAAGTTTTTCTTGGGACTTTTCAGAGGTTTTGAGTTCTACCTCACACTACCCCTTGTGTCATATGAATGGACCAGTAAATACTTTTACTTGAATTTTCCAATACAAATGCACTAGACAATGCTGTACAAATCTGAAGTAAAAGCATTCGCTAGTCTTTATTCATGACCCCTTGTTTACGTAAATGACAGCTCAAATTAACATAGAGATTGGAAACCGTGCCTGTGAGCCGTGTCACGGACAAAACTCACAGGGCCGTGTGCACCAAGCGAAGATTATCTGGAACTCGGGTTGAGCCACAACTTTTCCATTGTCACATCATGCCCTGGCAAACGGCATACGGCTCACAGAGATGGCTCGAAGTGATAACCTCACAGCAATTTCAGCATGTGTACCTGTACTACCGGCTTGGATGTACACCCATCGGGCATTTAGCATCCTGCCTGCTCTGATATCAATATATTTGGAAATGTCAGCAAAGAAAACGAAGGCGTAATTTATGAAAAGAACCTTTATTCTTCAGGTCATGTACCCCGTTCCCTACCATAATCAACATAAGGAACTGCAGGTCAAAGTGCAAAAGTTTTCAAGTTAGCACATGCAACCCGAGATAAGTGTCGGCTGAATGTTTCCCCCTCGCCATGAGAATGGACTGGCCCATGTTTCATATACTACATTAAGTGGATTGTCTCATTATGGTGGCGGAGGGGTATGAGAGTGTATAACATGGAATGAGCATGAATATTAGAATTGGTTTTTTTTAGAAAGTAGCACGTTTTTGTAAAACCGGGAGGACTCTGGACCAGCGTGAAGCAAGACCAAGTTTTCCTTTCCAAAAACATGCAGGGGGTCCAAGGGACACTATCAAGCACCCTTTTTAATCTGTAGCACGCACCGTAGAGCACAAGGTTAGTTTTCATTCCCATTCGGTGTAAACAGTGTTGTAGCACATGATATTTCCCTCTGATTCATAGTCCCCCGGCGCTGACGAATTCGCCTGTTCAAAATATTTGACACCGAGAGAACACACTGCCCATTCCATGCTAAGAATACAAGCAATGGTAAATTATATTGAACAAAGTCATGACGAGCAATTGATGACCAACTTGGTGTACATTAGCATACTGCAGCACCCACTATGAAGGGTCCTGAGGCTAAACTTGGAATTCCTAAGAACCCATCAAACTTTGTTAAGCCAGCAGCACACCGGGTGATATCACAAGCACACACCGGGTGATATCACAAGCAATCTGTTTGCTACCATACAAAATCGGCTGTTGACGCCAGGTGTGCGCTGGACAGCAATGCATGGAATCTTCTCACCAGCGATGTTCGCCCATTATCAAACTGGTTTGAATTTGCCAACCACTGCGCACAAAAAACGATATCACCTGGTCCCTGGTGGCTGGCAGTTCTGATATCACTTGTGATATCACATGGTGCACTGCTCGTGTTACATAACTGAAGACAATGATGATTTCTGTCGAAATATAGATGCACTGATATTTAACATGAAAATTACTTTATTCTGTTAGTAAAGAAGAGCACACTAGTAGCACATGTGGAGAGGCACCTGAACGTGAAAGGGTGACTTATTAAGTAGCTGCACAATACTGCAACTGTGGAAAATTCGCTGAACTTGCGAAGGGTGACGTCATTGAGAAGATGAGACTCTGCGACTGGGGTACTACAGAATTCCGAACTATAGACTCAGGATCGTGGCTTATCAATTTTCAATGGAAATGCATTAACAGACAAGCGGGTTAAACCTTTTCTCTGGCTTAACCATATCAAAAGGTTGAAAATTCTATATACATCCAAGTATTCCTGCGAAATGGAACACAAGGTTGACAGTTCATCGTTTTTGGCTGCAAGATCTCCTAAATACGGATCCAGCTTGCATTTTTTCATTGGTATCAAAAAGGAAATTTGAAAATAATTTCAGGTGACCTACTTGTCTGTGGTTCCTATATACATGTACATATACATTATTTGTACAGAATTGAGTTGGTTTGAATACCCAACGTATCAGATGTTGATATTTGGGGACATTTCGAAGCGTGAAAAAAACATTGACAGAGAAATGGAGCTCCAAGATCAGGACCAGCACAGATGTGTAGATTTCGAGGACCGTACCCTCTACAGAGTAGGACAAAACATCCAGGGGTTTAACACCGATATAAGGCCCGAGAAAAGGGCCGGACAAAATCTGTTTTAGAAGGAAAATGCTCCGAGGAAGAATCCACTTTAATTAATTTCCCATAATTTTCGACCGTGCATGTTCTAAATTTCTAATCGGTGAAAACATTCGTTCTGTTACTCAATATCAACGAACAAGTCAACTAAATTACATTTAATTTAAATTGGAACTATCGGGTGTGTTCAATACCGTAAGAGCCAGGCTCTTCCATGATACTATCACACACCCTCTGAGGAATGAAACCGAATTCAAACCTTTCTCATTAGCAACGAATGTGACCTTTTGAGATGACGACTGTGGTCTGAATCCAGTTTCAAGCGTATGCAGAACACATCATAATTCGACCCCCACCTCATACGTGGAACGTGAGGTTACAAGCCCAAGGGGTCTCCGAACACACAGGACAAACAAACAAACAACCATAACGTGAACTAGGAGCACAGACCTGGGACAGATGTTAGAGGAACTGGTTACACCATGGTAAAGCCAAAAGTCTGCATATTGTACATATAACTCACTCATCAAGAACCAAAACCAAATGACGTTGAAATTTTTTTGAAACAGTTCAATTTTACGAATAATTTACTGTTTACCAGACAATTTGCATTAAAGTTTCATGAAGATATAACTACTTTACATCAACATTTTGAGCATTACAGAAAACTGCCATCATCTGGTTTTGGCATTTGGTAAGTTAAGCAGCGTTTGGAAACGTTTAGGTAAGCTTACTTCTGTAAAAAGCCATGTTTTGGACACAGGTTTCCCTTTTAGGGCAGAGGCAGGGAGTGTAGGATGGATACCAGATCTGTTCTCCTAGTACACTAAATGTCAACATAGCAACCATAGCAAAAAATGTGCTCTGCACAGTTTAAGTTTTTTGGACCCGACGTGGCTTGGAAAAAATATGGCATTCGCACCATCCATGCCACGGTCGAGGTCCCACATCACAGTCACACACACTCATTCACACGCGTGAAGAGGTAACAACGCATCCATGGCAACAAGGCAATTGTCATGGCAACCGATTTCAATGGTATCCTAGCAACCAGAGTATCTTGGTAACCAAATCTGTGGAAGAAAACACATTACCAATTTTACAGGAAAAGGTTGTTTTGAAGCAGTTTCCATGGTTACTCAACACTGGGCCATAAACAGTGGTATGCAAATGACTTGCAATTCAAAGACAATGCTGGGCAGGCACCAAGCGTAAACCGAGGAACTACTGCAGTATACAGTGACCACTGAAAACCACGTACTTACTCACCTGACCAACAGTAACTGCTAGCCAGGACCATTAAATTGGCCCCAAGGGAATATTTTTACAAATTTACTGAAAGACTGTAGAATCTGGTTAATGCACCAATCAGGTGATCGGTGCTAAGTTTACAGGGTTTTTTTCTACAAAAATACTGATTCTTTCCCTGAAGTTTCGACCATGTTCAGCGTGTCGTCACCTAAATACCGTAAACTGTGAAATTTTCGCGTGTGTTTTATTTTCGCGATTTTCGCGTTCAAGGATCAAAACGCGAACATAAATCGCGCGAAAATTACTCTTCTTATTATTCTTTTGAAGCTGAATGGTTCCAATCGCGAATATTTATTCTTCGCGAATTCGTAGATCACCAAAATCGCGAACATTTAGCGTCGCGAAAATATCACGGTTTACAGTAGTTACAATTCAAGGCCTTCGTCAAGAGGGCGCTGCAGACCCTAAAACTTCGTTCCAGCATGCATTGGTTGGTAAGGATTCAGGTGGCAACCAGAGCAGTGAAATTTGTCGACGAGAATCTCTAAATGGTGGGAAGGTTGTCCAACTTCACTCAACTTGTACGACTGTCTGGTCACCATGCGGAGGTGCATGGTCAACTTCTGGGTTACGTGTAGACCGTGAGATATCTCACTAATAGTGAGATATCTCACGGTCTACACGTAACAAGTATTCTCCTTGGGAATGGACAAAATGGTAAAAAAAACATACCAAAATATCACAAACGTCGTTTTATAGGTGTCTCATATGTGACCCGCTCCAGCAAAGCAGGCACTTGCTGCAAGTGATCATCAGTTTCTCAACTATTATCACTGCTGTCCACTACTATTGTCAACCTGCATCGACATTCATTTCCGCTCTTGTATTGTAAGGCCGTTAACCCTCCCCTCAATTGCGACAAACGCCTACTTTTGCTGAAGCGGGTCACATATCAACATGACACTGTGTTCCAAGAGATGACAGCGAATGATTTTCAACATTTTTGAACCTTTTTACACCAAAATTGTAGTGAGTGTCTTCAGTGCAAGTCACGAATATTGGAACAGAGTGAACACTTCCAGAGAGACGGAGATGGTCTTACAGTGCAAGTTGTAGCCAATGCTGAACATGTCCGTTGATGTCTTTAGGTTGCCAATCAGCCACTAGGGGGCGCCCTGATGAATGAGATGATATCACACATACTAGCCGCAGTCATACCACACATACCAAAACAGCAACGTGTCGTCAACCGCCGGAGAGCCAGGTTCTGGAAAAGAGAGATTTTAATATCGCTCAGAATTACTGCTGTTGGGGGGGGGGGGACCCTCAGAAATACTGCTGTGGGGGGAGGGCGCTAATAAGTACTGCTGTGGGGGCGCTCAGAAATACTGCTGTTGGGGGGGGGGCAGTGGTGCAGTGTTAAGAGCACTCGACCCCTNGGGGGCAGTGGTGCAGTGTTAAGAGCACTCGACCCCTGACCAAGAATCTACAGGTTCAATACGAGGTAAAGTTACTATTTCACAATTTCAACTGGTGTGAACGGATCAAATGAAGGTCTGAATGTGCTGCTCCTAGAGTTCCCCAGAAAGATTGCTGGAGAGACTAGGTAACAATCAAAAGTTTCGACCTACCATGACTGCTGAGCATTCTTCAGCTTTCTCAACTCTCGCGAGGCCCACATGCCAAGTGTTTTCGTTTTGTTCGTCTTGGACTTGCGACCGAGGAGAAGAAGATTGTTAATTGATTCCTTGTCTAAAAGAGGGACAACGTCGGCGCCGAATATTGTGCATAGATCACTGGAAAAAAGAAAGCAATCTTCAAGCAAGTGAAACCAACTGACCGTCTGAGAGGGTGTATCGTTTTCAGAGGTAGTTTGGAAGTTCCTTGTGGCTGTTCGTAATTTCTACCTCTGCCGCTTGGGGTTTATATCTATTAAGTTCAGCTTTAAGCTGGGTTAGTCGACTTTAAAAACACCCCTACCGCATTGAGACTTGCCGTCAATGTGCACCCAGCCTTACCCTATTAGTCCACAGCAACATGCCACATTACTGTCACTACGGTCCTCGTCATAGGCGATGGATTCAATAAACGTGGTCATGTGCAGAACGTGACTTTGTAACAGGGCGACATCATCTGGAGAAATAGGAAACGGGTAGCGGGTATGAATTAAAAGACGATGAAGGATTCTTACTCAGCTCCACATGACCGTTTCTGATCAATCATACCTCATCTGTACAGGTAGCAAGTTTTACTTCAGGAGCTACAAGTTGCCTCAAGGCGCTCGGTCAAATCTTCAGTGCGCCGTCAAAACATCATGGCACCTGACCTAACTTGCCCAACGGTGCAAACTGTCCCGAGTCAACTGCAGAAGTTGAGTGAACAGAATTGTTTTCAGGGAGCGACTGCTTTGAAACACATCAAGCTCGGCGTTGACGCCATTCAAACTCCGACAGTAAGGGTGTGCAAGGATAAATTTTCACTTACTGCTGGCTTGTTGGCCATCTCCCTTCAACCCCTGCACAATACCAGTATAGGCCTCTAATACACCTTCTCGCAAGTCATTCAAATAATCAATCATATCTAAGTCGGTCTGAAATAAAAGATTAACACATTTTCGTCATCATTTAATGGTACACGTCAAAATGTAGGAGAGTTCTTAGATTGAATACTCCGCCATCATACTTACCTTCTGAACTTGGGCCTGTAGTCTAACTTACCTTCTGAACTTGGGTCTGTGATGCCTGGAATAAGGTCTGTAGTCTAACTTACCTTCTGAACTTGGGCCTGTGATGCCTGGAATAAGGTCTGTAGAACAACTTCCATCCAGCCTTTGAAATCAGGTCCAATGGCGAGGGCTACGTCGCCAAAAATTGACAAGATTTGTGGCTTCACTGATCGATGCACTGCCTCATTCTGAAACAGACAAAGGCAAAGGGTCAAAGGTCAATGTCAACGAAGTCGTATTTAGTTAATAGACCGTCTTTTCCTCCACGTGCACAAAGCAATAATTTTGTCCTCTCATTAGACGCAAACAGACCTATATTAGGTCTGCTCACTGGTTTTGAGAGATTTTATCTTGCTACGTTTAATCGCCATCTAACTTCATGGACTTGAAGTAGAGGAGACAGACATAGCTGTAAATCTCACTGCCACTCAAGGCCTGCAAATTTAAACTCCAAAGAAAACATGTCCTCTCATTAGACGTGAACAAACCTACATAAAGCCCGCTCACTGGTTTTGAGAGATTTTATGTCGCTACGTTTAATCGCCGTCTAACTTCATTGAAGTGAAATAGAGGAGACAGACATAGCTCTAAATCTCACTGCCTCTCAAGGTCTGCAAATTTCAACTCCACAGAACACATGTCCTCTCATTAGACGCAAACACACCTATATTAGGTCTGCTCACTGGTTTTGAGAGATTTTATCTTGCTACGTTTAATCGCCGTCTCACTTCATGGAGTTGAAGCAGAGGAGACAGACATAGCTCTAAATCTCACTGCCACTCAAGGCCTGCAAATTTCAACACCACAGAACGCATGTCCTCTCATTAGACGTGAACAAACCTACATAAAGCCCGCTCACTGGTTTTGAGAGATTTCGTTTTGCTATGTTTAATCGCCGTCTAACTTCATTGAAGTGAAGTAGAGGAGACAGACATAGCTGTAAATCTCACTGCCTCTCAAGGCTTGCAAATTTCAACTCCAAAGAAAACATGTCCTCTCATTAGACGCAAACAAACCTATATAAAGCTAGGTGCACACAGAGCTTATTGCTTGCGCGATCTTAGCCGCAAGCCTCTTCGAGAGGGCGGAAGGCCCAAGAAATCTCTGTGTGCACCTGAGGTCGCAAGCTGTTATTGCTTGCGTCCCGAGTCGCCGGCGGAATCGTAAATATCAAAATTTTTTGATATTTGCCGCCGACGTATACGGCCAGCTACAGGACGCAAGGCCGGGCAAAGATCCTTGCGACCTCGTGTTCACACAGCGGCGCAAGGATTTAGAGGACTGCGTGATCGTAAGGTTTCACGGATTGCGGCTGCGGCTAAGATCGCGCAAGCACTAAGCTCTGTGTGCACCTAGCTTAAGGTCTGCTCACTGGTTTTGAGAGATTTTATCTTGCTATGTTTAATCGCCGTCCAACTTCATGGAGTTGAAGTAGAGGAGACAGACATAGCAGCTATCGCGGACAAGTTTCTGGGCAACAGAGACATATTCACCTTCAGAATGTTCAGCAAAATTGGCATGACTTCATTCGCAAGATCAGTCACTTTTCCACTCATCGCTCTGCAGATGTCTCCTATGATACCAATAGCAGCTAAACACACCTGAAAAGCAAATAATAAACCAATGATTGGATTAGGTGTTTAGGAGCCATCTATTGATCAGCTTAGAGATTAGAGCCGTAGATACCAAATATCCAGCCAGCCACTAGGAAAGCACCTGTGAACAGTCTACAGACCTAATAATGCCATTTTTTGGTGCCCAATTCAGTATTTTTAACATTCCCTCCTCCCAGAAACATCGCCATCAGTACTCACCTGGTATTCTGCGTGATTATTCAAGCCAATCATAAGATAAGGTTTGAAGGCGTCCATGTAGACTGTGAACCTGTCACCGAGCACTTCCACAAGGGTTGACGTACACAGGAGGGCGTCTTCCTGAACACAGCCGTACTTTCCACTCGATCGGCTGAACATCACAAGAAGTGCTTTCATGATGGAGTCCGAGATAGAGGCAGCATCCTCGGCAGAAACCTTTCTAAGTACACTCTGAAACAGATGAGAACGAAGTATGAGGCAGGACTTGGCTTCAGCAGCCACAGGAGGATTTTAACAATGACGTTGTGGCATGTACTTCTTTTCTGAAGATGGGGATTTGGCCTAGTGGTTAAGGCGTGCTGCCCCTTAATGCTGGCGATTGATGCCTTATGCGTGGGTCCGTGGGTTCGAATCTGGTAGGATGCGATGACTTTCACCTTAGAAACCCGTTTCTATTTCATATTGACTTCTTTTCTGTGACGTTATATACCATAACGTTCTAGGACCGCTACCTAGTGCTGGCCCCTAACGACAGGAAAGTCTCCAACTGCAAGAGAGGGCCAAAAAGGGTTAAGTAATTGTACCTGGAGCGTTGCACACAGCAGTGACTGATAGTCATTAAAGACTGCCCTGTCTGTTGTGGACTGAATATGATCTTCTAACTGTAACACCTTCTCCAAGCGTTCCAGGATGATCACCGTAACTCGCTGGATTATTTGGTAGCAATCCTGAAAAGATAGAGCACTGGAGATGAAGAGGGGCAACAGACCAGTTATCTGAGCCTAGCTATTTGAACTGTCCTGAATCATAATGCTTCTCAATTAACTCCCAAGTCATGCATGTCCTCTCATTAGACGCAAACACACCTATACAAGGTCTGCTCACTGGTTTTGAGAGATTTTATCTTGCTATGTTTAATCGCCGTCTAACTTCATGGACTTGAAGCAGAGGAGACAGACATAGCTACTTCACATTTTCATACGACAAACTATTATAAATCATAATGCCACCCCCCAAACTTCACTATAATGTATGTCCTCTCATTAGACGCAAACAAACCTATATTAGGTCTGCTCACTGGTTTTGAGAGATTTTGTCTTGCTACGTTTAATCGCCGTCGTGACTTCATTGCAGTGAAGTAGAGGAGACAGACATAGCCCTAAATTTTACTCCCGGTGGGCAGCCATCCCACTTCCTAATTTCAAATCCCTGACTTACCTTTGGACTGTTTTTCACTAACTCCATCAAAGCTTCATAGGCGGCGCTCCTGAGATTATGTTGTCCACCGTCCGTCCTGTCCGTGGTTGCTAATAACTTAGTGACTATACCTTGATAGACGGGCGATAAGCAGAATGTCTGGGGTTCACCACCCTCGTCTTGGACTTCAGCCGCTTCGTATGCTGCTTCGGCGAGACTGGAGAAGGCCTGCAGCGGAAAAGTGAAAGATTTAGCAATATTTTGCCAACTAAAACATCTTCAGCTCTTTTCAACACAACAAACTCCAAAGTTGAGAGTTGGAGAATAACTTTTTCCAGAACATTCTCCTTTCTTTATTCATTCTCTTTGGGATCAAGCCATCCGTTGTTGTATTAGATTTTTCCATAAGTACGGAAGAGGCCATCTCAAGCTTCTTGTGTTCCTGACTTGGGGTCTTTTACTTGCCCTTGCAAGTAAAATTTTACTTGCCCTTGCAAAGGCACAAGCAGGCCTTTCCGTTTGACGGGCGCGAAAATGCATGCGCCTCACAAACAATAGAAATTCTATTGTTTGCGAAGCACATGTGTTTTCGCGCCCGTCAAACGGAAAGGCCTGCACAAGGTACAAGGCACCATGGCTTACTGTGCCATGTGACAGGCTGAAGTGCCAGGGATGATTAATCACATATGGCCTGGGATTGGAACCAGGGACCTGCCGCTTGCTAAGTGGACGTGAAAACCACTAGGCTATCAAGGCTCATCTCTAACCTATTCGCGGTTCACCTAAGTGTCTGTCCGGTCTTCAGGAAAAAATTAGAGTGTTTGATTCTTGATCATAGTCATCACAATCGAAATATTCATCATCAGACCAGTGGACCAGACACCAGGACCTCGTATCATCACACGCCTCACCGTTCCACCGGTACACAATTTCTCAACTTACCCAGCAGACATTGGCGGCAACACGTGGATCAGCATCCAACTCATTGACTAAACCTTCCAATAACGGCATCAAGTGTTTCTCATTAATGACTGCCTCTGGAATAATCTCACATATTCGTCCGACCGTCCACGCGGCCGTGTCCTTCACGATGACGTGTTCGTGTGGCGTGGTCAGAATTGTGACGAGGAGGGGCATCACTTGTGGCAGGTAATCGTTGAATTTTGACGGGTCTGGACCTTCCAGGATGCAGCCTGGAGGAAAGTGGAGAGTTTGTGTTGAGAGACGCATCAAGAGCTGACAGACAAGGCCATTTGACTGCATCAGTCACGCTCATATCAAGTTCTCATTTCAATTATGTTCTCGGAACGCTAAAGGATTGGGAACCTGGTCTTCAGGAAAAAATTAGAGTTTTATTCCTGCTCAGATTTTTTGTCGCAATCCAGCATCATCATCATCAGACCAGTTTATTTTTGTTCTGTGTACCAAGTTAGAGCATTTACACAGGATTTGAAACAATTCATAATTTACCAAATGACATGATGGCAGCATCCCTACTCCTCCAATCAGGATGTCCCATTTTTTCAATCACCCACGGCATGACCAAGTCGACGATTGGATCCTCACAACAGCTGGCCAGCAGCATCATACACACACCGGCTGCTTTACACGGGTTCCACTCATCATCGTCATCAGATTCTTCCTGAAGATAGAGAGAAGACACCACGTACAGAATGCAACTTCAGGAGAGGTATGCTACAAACCAAAGCTGGGCAGCGTCTACTTCATTTCCTACTCTGTATCAGTTCTCCCAACAGGGGAAGTTGGACTTCTGCAGAATAAAACTGAGCTGAATTTCCGCAAACAATCCATTCTTCAGAGAAATTCTTCCTTACCTGCTTGGTGAGAGTCTCTTGAAGGATCTGTATAAGATATGGCAGAGCACCTCTGGCGTAGAACTGGCTGGTCCTCTCTGGTGGACGGCCTTGTTCATGTGCTTCTGATAACTCGATCGCGAGATCAACCTCTTCATCGCAAACGTTTGACCAGAACTCGATACCCTGCAGCGCAACGGTGTCCTCGGTGCTCTGCATGGCTTCTAATGAAATCTGAAGGATAAGTCGCAGACATTGAATGTAAGTTTACGACAGCTGAACTGTACAGAGAGATCTTCAGTTTATGATTCATATTACCGAGATGTGACCACTTTTTCATTTCATAAACCAGGCCTCGTCTTCTGAGGCGAGCAAAAAACTGCTCGCCTCAGAAGGCCTGTTTAATAAACACTCCTTAGCATGTTCCATGATGCCTAAACATAAACACTCCTTAGCACGTTCCATGCCTAAACATAAACACTCATTAGAATGTTCGATGATGCCTAATACGAGGGCCATGGGTTCGAGTCCAGTAGGAAGCTATGTCTTTCATCTCAGAAACCCGTTACATGCCCTTAGCATGTTCCGTGCCAGTCAAGCTGACTGCCACCTACAGACCATTCCAAACATAATGAGGAAATACACTTACAGCAAATAGAGCAGGTCCCATGTAGTCAACCATATACTTGTAATAAAGGGTCATGATTTTGACCAGACACTGTAGTGATGCCACTTTAACCTGGATGCAATCAGACTGTGTCGCCTCACAGACTATCTGCATGAGATAATGTCTTTCAGCCTGAAATATCAGAATGGAAGTTGTTATTTTGGGAAGTCATCGTTAGGACAGCAGGCAAAGGTACCAGTACAGTGCAGATCTGAGCTTCTCAAAGGGCAGAGCCACAAATCTAGCTGATGGGACTTCTTCACCAACTCATGGATTTGCCCTCCAATTTCCAGTGTTTCCAACCCAACAGAGAGGTTCCATGACACAAGAAACATGATTATGTCTTACCGCCTCAGCAAAGTTGGCTTTGGTGAATTCGAGTGAGTTCAATAAGGCATTGGTGGCAGCCAGTCGCACTCTGTTCGATTCTTCCTTCTTCATACCACTAACAATAGCCGTCAAGATGACATTAGATTCAACAGCAAGAATCTCTGGATCCTGGAAAGCCAACATTTTTAAAGTGAATTTTCCAAGTATTTGAGACAATGCTAACTCCTCATATCTTGTGCCAGGAGTGAACAGTCTTTACACACTAAGACATGTAACAAGATCCAAGATGGGGGTTGGCAAAATACATGAAAGATGCTGCAATTATACTCTGTTTACTCATACCTTTTTATCAAAATTACTGACAATTCCCATTCATAAACTTACAATATCTTGACAAATATAGCCTATAGCTTCAAGGGTGGATTCCTTCAACAATTCTGTGCTACTTGACGCAGTGACATTAGCA
Organism: Notospermus geniculatus; assembly: GCA_002633025.1. NCBI lineage: Eukaryota > Metazoa > Nemertea > Pilidiophora > Heteronemertea > Lineidae > Notospermus > Notospermus geniculatus. Next base: position 182,696 of record NMRB01001442.1, read on the forward strand.
GTCAACTTCAGTATCAATCCTGGCCATAACCTATTGGGTAACTCAGCGCATGCTATACTGGCGATACACTGAGCTGCTTGGCTCGGACGTATCATCTCACTTTCTCTGCCAAGGGAGTTGAGAACCTGGAAATGGAAAACATGAACTCAACTTTCACAAATGCAATCAAAAACACAAGTCCTTCCTAGTGAAAACTACAGATAAAACCACCTTTTAATATGAGATTTAAGACAGAACAAAGATTGTTGTTGACCTCAGTTATTGAAACAGGGAAATGGAAGACAACACCAACTTTCTTTTCTTTAATCTTACATTTTCCTTGATCTCAAGACGGATGTTCTCTGGGAATGACAACCAACGGGCAACATATTTTTGTCTAATTTCTTCATCTTTAGAGTAGAAGGCATTCTTCAACTGCAGACCAGCTTGGGCTCGGGCAACAGCAGGATTTGCTTCATCCAAGAGGATAATGGAAAGATGCTTCAATAATCCAGGCTGAAAAATACATAAGTTTAAAATAACATTACGCAATCAAGTCAGCTCAGGCCTGTGCCCTAGTTCCAAGTTAGCATAGACCTAGGCCTATAGGCCTAAGCCTACAGCCATATATAAAAGTTTTTTACGAGTATTTGTTGTATTGACACAACTGACATCATGAAATGACACGAATGAACATGATGAACGAACTGCAGCATTCATTGAATCGATAGAATTTTCAGGAAAACTTGCAAATGGCTAACTTAACTGATCAGTGGGGTTATGGGCCTACCAGAGAGAGAAATAGTCCCAGGTCGCCAGCTTATCTTAGACGATATCCCCACATATGAAAATCAATGATGCTAATAGCTGTCAGGCTCTCGATATCAGATAAAGACCACGCTGGCAGATGCGCCAAAAAAGATGACCGGCCGCCATTTTGGTTTTCCGCCGCCATGGCTTCAGAAAAATCACGAACGAAAGTAACGCACATGTGAGGTACGCGGAGTGATTCAAGAAGTAGGCCGTAGTCAAGTGCCCGAAGTACGTTAGCTCTGATTGGCTATATTTTGCAGTGCTAGTGTGCATTCGGTGGCGGTATTGACAAATCACAAACAAGCTAACAAACGCAGTTAGGTTGCCATGTGATTCATAGAAAAATCTATGAAATCATCATTAAATCAACTTGTTACAAATCAAAAGAGTCAGTAAACTGTTAATGAATATTTTGCACAAGATGTTAGGCCTACACCACAGTTCACATTTTTTGGTATGATGAACAGTGATGTTGGCCTCATCACAGACTGGTAACTTCGCGCCATGATTTCATCGCATAAGCTGCAGACCATTTTTGGTTAGATTAGTTCCTCTCTTTGCCGCCTCCACTCCCGCGGCGCTCACTGTCTAGTGTCTTCGGATTCGTCTTGACGCGTTGAATTTAATTGGTCCCTTTTCAGAATGAAAATGAACCTGCGTAAAAGACAAAGAACCACCTCCATGTCTAGTCACCTCCCTGCCTGGTCACAGTCAATAAGACAGTCACCTCCATGCCTGGTCACAGTCAATAAGACAGTCACCTCCATGCCTGGTCACAGCCAATGAGACTGCAGTCACCTCCATTTCTGGTCACACCCAATAAGACAGGCACCTCCATGTCTGGTCACCTCCAATAAGACAGTCACCTCCATGTCT
>NMRB01001443.1:0-37692 GCA_002633025.1 Notospermus geniculatus
CTTGGCCACTATCGACTTCGGCATATGTCAAAAATTCTCAAGCTAGAATGTTTTGACCTTGAAATTTTGACCGTAATCATGGCCCTGGAACTTACGGCCTGGAGCATTTCAATTTTACACTTGTCATTTGTTCTTCTGGTACGTTCACACAGGTGAGCACATGGTCCATGGACCATTTTTTTTAGGATTGGGGTGTGTAAGGGTAAATTGACCTTTTGACCTTTACTTTGACCTTGAAATTTACCTTGTGGATCACGTGACCTTGAGATCAAATTTCCTGAAATTCAATCTACAACATGTTAGCTACAACATATTAAATTTCCACAGTGATAATATGTTATGTTTTGCAGCAATTTGGTTCCAAAGAATGCCTATCCCCCATCATTCTGTGTATAGTAGGCCTACATTTTGGTGTACATTTTCTAATGTAAAGAGCCTAGCCAGTGACCAGATCTTGTCTCCTTGTCAAATCTGGTCATGTCGCACTGTATGATGGTAAAATTGCTTCAATCACATTCCTCAAGTTCAGTTTGATGATAGTTAGGACCATCAGCCTTATTTTCTGTGCAAATTAACCCCTTGAAATCCACGTGCCACGACAGACATACATGTAACGGTAGTTATTCATCAGTTGCCCACTCAGTCACCTTCACTAATTCAATGTCATCCTTCTGTGGCCGGTGAAATAATACTCCGAAGGTCCGTGAGGGTGCATGAAGTGAGTGAAGGTGATACTGTGATACTGATGCACCGTGTCTTGCATCTTCACAAAGGATGTACAGTCTGAGTAATAAATCTGATGAGGCCAGGATTGTGAAACTGTGGGAAAAGTGGGCAACTGATGAATAACTACAGTACTGCCTGAAAGAATCCTCTCACGCGCCCTCGGACGCCCGCAAAACCGCCCTAGGAACGCCCTAGGATCGCCCGTTTCTTTCCGAGGGCGCACTGCGGGCGTCCCGAGGGCGCATTGCGGTCGTTCCTCGGTCGCAGCTCGGGCGCTCCTCGGTCGCGCTGCGGCCGTACTTCGGGCGTTAATTACACAACATGACATCAAAGTAATGCCGCCGTCGGCGGCTTCCGTCTTATAGTTCGATGAACAACGCGCTGCCAGCAAACCAAATTTCATACCTTAGTGTCACTGACCAAGCGGTAGGCCTAGGCCTACCCAGAATTCTAAAACTTTCCCGTCTTATGTTTGTCAAAAACATCGCGATCAGTTTCAAACTCATCGTCCTCGTACCTACCACGGTTTCATCGGCAGCATCCCGCATGTCCCAACAGTATGCATGCATCAGGCACTGCATTCACCAGTATCATCATTATCATACATGCAGTTGCCCAGCAACGCACCTGTCAATCACTCTCGGTCGCCATCCAGTGTAATAGGGATGATAGTCCCAAACTGCGGTCGTGCTAATTTTTTCTCCTTTTTAATTTCAGGATTTGAAGTGTCAGTGACCATGAGACATTCATGTTGAGGCACGAGTCTTTTCCAGGAATCGTTTCAGGGCCGATGGCGAAGATACCAACATGATCTCATTAACATATTATGTTAATGAGATCGTGACAGCATTCGCTGCCAGGCAGTCTCAAACCACGTGTGTGGTGTAACGTTTTCTAGTGTTCCCCACATCTCAGTGTTTTAAATGCAAAAGAAGAATAGCCATACTCGCTCTAACATTCTATCACGAACTAATAAAGGAATTTACTTTGCTTTATCTCCCACTTTTGCTAACTTTTTTTGCATGGCTTTCTTGTTATTAAAATTATGCGTGTTTTGTTTGTTTTATAATGAGCCATGGTAAGTATTCGCCGCTAATGACGGCCGGCTCATCCTCAACCTGAGATCGGATATCGGGAGGACAGATCAGATGTTGAATAGTTGAGAAGACGAGAAAGATGTCTGTATGTCTGTTGTGGCGCGTGGATTTCAAGGGGTTAATTTGCACAGCAAATAAGGCTGATGGTCCTAACTATCATCAAACTGAACTTGAGGAATGTGATTGAAGCAATTTTACCATCATACAGTGCGACATGACCAGATTTGACAAGGAGACAAGATCTGGCCACTGGCTAGGCTCTTTAGATTAGAAAATGTACACCAAAATGTACTATACACAGAATGATGGGGGATAGGCACTCTTTGGAACCAAATTGCTGCCAAACATCAAATATTATCACTGTGGAAATTTAATATGTTGTAGCTAACATGTTGTAGATTGAATATCAGGAAATTTGATCTCGAGGTCACGTGATCCACAAGGTGAATTTCAAGGTCAAAGTAAAGGTCAAAAGGTCAATTGACCCTTACACACCCCAATCCTAAAAATAAGGGCAGATTTGGAATCCTTGTTGAATTCCCAATCCAGCAATACCAACCTTACGAAGATTGACCCAGTAGTTCTTGAGATATTGGGGTTCAAAGGTCGGCGACCACACCCATTTTTGCCGAAAATTGAAAAATTCAGGGGGCCGTATCTCCCAAACCCCTGGTGCGATGGCCGTAAAATTTTAGATTTGGTGTTGTAAGATGATAATGAACAAGTATACCAAGTTTCGTCAAATTCTGAGACGGTCGGGTTAACTCCATTGGGTGATTTGACACGGAATGACCCAAAATGTACATCTTGACCTACTGAATTTGAAAACGTCATTAACCCATTTTAACAATTTTTTACTGGAACCTCGTCCCCAGTGTTTACATTCGCATATTTGCACAGTGTGTTGCATATGGCTGGGGCACGGCTTTGCCTGGAGGCTAGATTCACTCTCTATGGAAGGTACCACCAAAAATGTAAACAAACCCCGCGAGCCATTCGCTTTAAAAAATCTGACATATTGCAGATATCAATGAATTTGAATGGACTAACGATATTTCAACAATTCACAATTTCACACGAGTGGAGTCTACCTTTAAAGCCGCACAGTATGCTTAGCTAATCACTTCCAGTTCGGCCGAATTTTAGTGCAACCTTGTTTACAGGCCTGCGTAATGTATAGAACCACACATAGCATTAGTATCCTGTATCGAGGTTCGGGGAATCCCCCATGTTGCATGTAGTCTTGTGCAGCCAGCTGTTTCGTTCCACAGTACTATTCCCAGATTCGAAACAGCGGCATGGTGACCGAGACTATGCTCGCCGATTATGACCCATCTGCCTATACTGTGCGGCTTAAAGCAGACCTGAAACGGATGCCGATTCGCATTAAACCTATTGGAATAAATCAAGTTGATATAACACCACCAAAAACGTCACCAGTTTCAATTATTTCCGCGTTATCCAAAAGATATAACGTTGTTTTATCGCAGCTGGGCGACCACCCAATTTTCCCGCTGCTTTTCAAACGTACTTACGATTTCGGCCGCTAGGGCTACGTTGTGACGTCACACGTGCTTTTTCGGTGCTAGTGCGACCCAGACGCAGGACAACATTGACTCCTCTACGGCATCGCCGTATCCAAAGTGTTTTGCGGCTATCGTTGGCGAAAGTGAAAAAAACTTACTCCTTTGAATCCCAGAGTGGGTGGCTCTTGCAACAAACCATGATTGCATAGCGAAAATCGACAAAAACAACATCCAACGCAAGGGACGCTGAGCCTGATGCCCATGGCAGAGTGCAGCGTGACAACCAGCTGGGCGGAGACGTCAACAAAGAAAAGGACTTGTGACGTCACGCGAAAAAGCACGTGTGACGTCACTCGAATCGGGGATTCCCAGTTTTCGCGATGTTGCCCGATGGAAAAACGAACTTCCCCGAAGGAGCAATGATTGTTGTTTAACCGGGTATCTCCTACATACGTGTATGTCATATCAGAAAGGCCGTGTCAGTTTGAACATGGTGCTGTTGTGACTCCGAAAAAGTATTTATTAAGCGAGGAAAGCATTTGGGGTTTCGGGTCCGCTTTAANATTAACTAAGCCGCCGGTAGGCACTGAATGCACTATCGGACTTTCTGTGCTGTCGGCCCTGGTACGTGCAGATACATTCGGATACATCATTCCAAGGTTGATCCCGATCATCTTGATTTGGAAGCATGATTAGATGTGATCTGTCGCGCTTTGTTACGATCCAATACAATCTTGATCGTAGGAAATTTTTGAACCATCCAAAACTTGTCTGCATCAACACGATTGACCTCAAGATCTGATAGGATCACCACAATTACTCCATGATTAAAGGGAGACTCCGCTCACTGTAAACTTTTGAATTTTTATCAATCCATAGAGACTAATGCCATGAATTGTTATGTCACTAGTGTCAATACGCTGACGACCTTTGTAATTGCAGTGAATGAGCTAATACTGTGACTGCCTACATGTGTAGGCCTATTGGTTGTTCCTTCATAAATATGCATTGAGCACATACATGTATGACATCACATGTGCTGTGCAATGGTCCCATTGGGATTCAATTATGAGGAACCCGCCCTGCGGTTTATCCCGACAGGTCGACGCTGCGAGCGATTGTATCGAAACGACGTCATTGACGTTGTTTTCGGTGTTGACGTTGCGTCATGAGAAAATTTCCTGTACATTTTTCTACAGGAAGAATGACACAAATGACGCTGTCCTTATCGCTATCGGATCTCTTAATTTTAAGAAAAAAAGGAATGAGTTTAAAAGAAAATTTCATCTGCTGCACGATGATGTAAGTTTTACTGCCATGCGACCAACACAAATGGTTTATTTTCACGCCAGAAATAAATGGAAATAACGTTAGAAAAAAGAGATTTCGGTCACATCGCTCGCAGCGCCACGTTGTGACGTTAGTGTGCGGGTTCCTGATTGTATTAAAACATTTGATGAATTTGCTGATTTTTTAAAAAAAATCTGACATGTTGCAGATATCAATGAATTTGAATGAACTAACGATATTTCAAAAATTCACAATTTCACACAATAAGTGGAGTCTCCCTTTAAAGCCGCACAGTATGCTTAGCTAATCACTTCCAGTTCGGCCGAATTTTAGTGCAACCTCGTTTACAGGTGTGCGTGGTGTATAGTACCATAGTACCACACACTATAGCATTATCCTGTATCGAGGTTCGGGGAATCCCCAATGCTTCGTGTACCGGTAGTCTTTTGCAGCCAGCCGTTACGTTCCACTGTACTATTCCCAGATTCGAAACAGCGGCATGGCGACCGAGACTATGCTCGCCGATTATGACCCATCTGTCTATACTGTGCAGCTTTAAGACCACGGTTTTAATCATCATCATCATCGGGTCGGGTCCAAGGACTTGGTAAAGTCCTGTTAACCGTTGTTGCGTTAGGATACAGGGCCCAAATCCATAAAACCTTGCTAGCTTAGTTAGTTGCTAGTTGTGTACATCGGCCTGTACAAACTGGGCACTTTAGCAGGCAACTAAGCCTAGCAAGGTTTTATGGATTTGGGCCCTGGTTACTACGTTGTTTGCGCATGCGGTACGTGTGCAGTGGAGTGGAGTTGTCAACGAGAAGTTGGATATCGTTGGATTATCGTTATGAGTTGGAAAGGTCATGGCGCGATTCATGATAGTGGGAACCTACATGTAGCATCAGCAAGAATCATAGTGTAATTACACTTCACATCCTTTCAGTAGGAGCAGTCAGCCGCGCATATTGCCAAACGATGGCAGCAAAGTTCTAGCGGACCAATACACAGGAAAATCCACGTGATTGGTGCTCGATCAAGAATGAATGGGTCCGCTATATGCATTGAATTGGGCCGTAGTGACACCTATTGGTCAACACACTGACAGCTCTTATTCCATGCTGGGTACAAATTTAAGGCGCCACTCCACGCGACAGTTTCCTATCGAAAGTTTGCTGTCAGATAGTCAATAATTGCTGTCATACAGTCACTAGCTGAGCAACTTCCACGGGATAGTCTTTGGACGGTTACTATCTGAAACTTTCGATAGGAAACTGTCATGTGGAGCAGGACCTTTAGGGCCAAAGGACTTTTTCATCCACAATGTTTGTATACAGTGAAGTGTCCATTGACATGTCTTTTTTCATCTTTCAGAAACTTCAGTCCGACATCCTTGACTGTTTGATTGATATCATAAAACATCTCTTACTCAGAGACTACATCAAGGTGAGTGACATCCTTGACTGTTTGATTGATATNACACCAATTCCGCACGGGCCGTGCGACTTCTGTCTTCTCGGCATTCCCGAAACTTACACTCCGCCCAAATTATCTATACCAATAGAGAATTTCTAACCTCACAGTGGCGGGAATGTCCAAACACAGTCCAAACAATAATAAGTAAAATAATAAGTGGGCCAACTTAGCCACATTGTCCAAACCTGAAAAAGAATTTATGATATTACCAGCCAATTTTGGCTAACAACTTAGGATGGAACGAGTACTATGACTCCACACACTGTTCCAGAAAATAACCAAATTTTAACACAACGAAGATGGAACGGGCTACACTGTTCCATATTGCAAACTGAACACATAGAACGGGCAAATTTAGCCCTACACATCTTCAGATTGTAATCCAATAGAATAGCACTGTATGGAAACTTCCCATTTTTTTAGCGCAGATATTTTATCAAACAAGACTCCAATGAATAAACTCACAAGATTCATATGTTGCTCTGGAATTCAGAACAATATATGAAGAAGTTTAGGGTAGACAGCCTAAACTTAATGACAGGAGGAACGGACATATCAGTCCCTACACAGTTCCAACCTGATAAGCGCACAGATTCCAACACATAATGAATAACATGGTCCTATTGCCTAGATATTGCATCTCGATCCATAGTCCTGAATCGCGTAGTGAGACTGACTCGTCCGCAGTCCTGAATTACTATGACTCGTGTAACAGTAGAAATAGTTATTAAAACATTTGATGAATTTGCTGATTTTTAAAAAAAAATCTGACATGTTGCAGATATCAATGAATTTGAATGAACTAACGATATTTCAAAAATTCACAATTTCACACAACGAGTGGAGTCTCCCTTTAAAGCCGCACAGTATGCTTAGCTAATCACTTCCAGTTCGGCCGAATTTTTAATAGTGCAACCTCGTTTACAGGCGTGCGTAGTGTATAGAACCATAGTACCACACATTATAGCATTATCCTGTATCGAGGTTCGGGGAATCCCCAATGCTTCGTGTAGTCTTTTGCAGCCAGCCGTTTCGTTCCACAGTACTTATCCCCAGATTCGAAACAGCGGCATGGTGACCGAGACTATGCTCGCCGATTATGACCCATCTGTCTATACTGTGCAGCTTAACTCATCTGCTGCCCCCAGGTTTGAGCAGGCAATATCTTCTGTTGGAGTTTTCTAAAAGCCTCGGGGAAAAAATTGAAAAGAATTTAAAGAAACATTCTTCAGATCGTTCATTGGAACAACCATTCTTCAAATAATTTTCCATCAAAACCATAGGATGTGACAAAAATTTTGCAGAAGGTACCGTCTGCGGAACTCCGGGGGCAGATGAGTTAAGACCACGGTTTTAATCATCATCATCATCATCAGGTCAGGTCCAAGGACTTGGTAAAGTCTTGTTAACCGTTGTTGCGTTTGTGGTTACTACGTCGTTTGTGCATGTGGTATGTGTGCGGTGGAGTGGAGTTTTCAATGAGAAGTTGGATATCGTTGGATTATCGTTATGAGTTGGAAAGGTCATGGCGCGATTCATGATAGTGGGAACCTAGCATCAGCAAGAATCATAGTGTAATTACACTTTACATCCTTTCAGTAGGAGCAGTCAGCCGCGCGTATTGCCAAAAGATGGCAGCAAAGTTCTAGCGGACCAATACACAGGAAAATCCACGTGATTGGTGCTCGGTCAAGAATGAATGGGTCCGCTATATGCATTGAATTGGGCCGTAGTGACACCTATTGGTCAACTCACTGACAGCTCCTATTCCATGCTAGACAAATTTAACCTGTTCACGGTCACTCCCGAACATATTCGTCTGAACATCCATGTTCCTAAATGGTCACGCCCAAGTATGTTCGGGTACAGCATGCCGATTTCCAAGCCTGTTTGCGAGGTTTTATTGTAATTTAAGCTGAATAAACCACGTCCCCACGCATACTTTACAACTCCCGCTCTACATTTACACTACATGTACTTTCATTCCGCCTGTAGCGTGTATGGGGTTCTGAACTGAGCAGCCACCGCATGTCTCAATGACAATATGGCGGCCGGGGCTAATGAATCATGACTTTGACTGTTTGAAAAAGCTTTTAGCGGGGACTTTTTTCATATTAAATGATTCAGAAGGGATTTTTTTGATAATTCTGATAATGAGGATTGAGGATATCCTGAACTTGACGAAAAATAATGATGTGGTGAAGGTCAGGACCATGCCCAAAGATGGTGATTTTCCTTAAAAACCTGACAAATTAGGGTTTTTGAGATACCAATTACGTAACCGTCAACAGGTTAAGGCGGTAGGCGCCGCTCCACGTGACAGTTTTCTATTGAAAGTTTGCTGTCAGATAGTCAATTATTGCTCTCAGACAGCAATAATTGCTGTCATACAGTCACTAGCTGAACAACTTCCACGGGATAGTCTTTGGACAGTTAGGCCTACTATCTGAAACTTTCGATAGGAAACTGTAATGTGGAGCAGGACCTTTAGGGCCAAAGGACTTTTTCATCCACAATGTTTGTATACAGTGTAAGTGTCCATGGACATGTCTTTTTTCATCTTTCAGAAACTTCAGTCGNAGCATGTGACGTCGCGTCGCGTCATTTCACTGCAGTACACTGTGGATGCATTACGTCACGTCATTTCTTGTCCTTAATTTTGGCGTTGATTTGAATTTTTCATAAAAGAAAGTCGTTTTCAATCAACTAGACTTTCGGTACGAGATAAAAAATGTTGCCCTCAATGTCGGGTGACATACCGAATGTCCCCCCTTTGGGATGATATCTCTCCCTCGCAAAGCCTCGGGAGACATATCACCCCAGCGGGGGGACATTCGGTATGTCACCCGACATTGAGGGCAACATTTTTATACTGTTTGATTGATATCATAAAACATCTTTTACTCAGAGACTACATCAAGGTGAGTGACAGCATGACCAGTCATGTGACGAGTCCTGTGACGATCGCTGCGCATGCGCTCACCGTACGAACCATAAGCAAAGTGCGGACGTCGGCCGCACACTGTACGGAATCAAAAATTATCAAACGTGTTTGATATTCGCGTTTTGGTCAGAAATGACAAACTTCTCGCCTGAAATTGTCCGCACATTAGGGAATTCTGCTAGTTTGGTTCCCGAACCCACCGCTAGGGCTATGAGGGTTCGGTATTGGCTTCTGGCCGCACCGTGATTTCTGGTGTCTGACGTCACGAGACACTCTCCAACCGCAAGGGAGACACTCTCCAACCCACGCCTTAATCAGATGATCAGTTAGTACACAAAATGGTGGAATACATTTTGCGACGTCAACGAGAGAATCTTCAACCGAATTTTCTTAGGGGTTTGGTTGTTGGTGACCTGGCACACCGTTTGAGTCTTGCTGCAGAAGCAACACAATTTGCCTTAAACGCCTTTTCGAGAGCATAGGCCTAACGCTATCCCCGACCTTTTCTGCACATGATATGTACGCGGTGCCTACAATGCATGCACAGGCCACCGCCGAATTTCACCAACAATTCAGCAAGTTTGTCGTTTTTACCAGCCTCTGAATCAAATAAACTTCTCCGCTTCTCGATGGTTGCGTTCCCGGCCGAAAACATTAGGCTTTTCCCTTGAACATGTTGAATTCGCTTTGTGACATTTGCCAACCACGTGCCTATGTTTACATAGTGATTCTAAAAATAGTAATGCCATAAAAGGAAATGCTCAGAAGCCAATACCGAACCCTCATAGCCCTAGCGGTGGGTTCGGGAACCAAACTAGGAATTCTGCTTATGGAATCGGTCAGGAATGAAATTTAATAAGTCTAAGCTGAATTGTCTAGTGTGCGTCAGGCTTAAAGGTGCTCTAGTTCGAATTGTAAACATTACGGTTTGTTGTCCCCCGCAGTCGACAGACTGCAGGGGACTTACAAACGGGTCTCGTCCGTCGTCCACAACACCAACCTCGACATATGATTACCACTTACACAGCCTGCAATGTACTCATCATACACAACATGCCGCCTGGAAACGAGGTCACGCTCCAGATTTGTTCGTCGATTTAGCAAAGAATGTGACCTTAATTAAATATAATCTCTGCATCAATACTTCAACTGTAAACAGAACAATAAATGAAAACATTACCAGTGTTTTTCTTATACTTTTAACTTCCTACGAATACAGAACGACAACCAAATTGCAATGTCGCGATTTGCCGTAAACCAGTCGTCTCACATCATGCAGCATGCTCAGTCATGTCAGTCACTCACGGTTGGCAGTTTTTAACATAGACCATCGCCAGAACCGTCTCATCATTATATAGTACATGGTTATGGCCGAGGGAGGCGCCACCGTCATTCNCTACTTTCGATATGTTGGGACTTCTACCAGCTCAATGTTCATGTCTTTGTGTAACAAGATACAGGCTCCTGTGATTCACTTTGTGTCATCGAGGCTGGAGGATGGGCAAAGTGGTGGAGTAGGATACGGGGGATCTGGATATGGATCCATCACTCACCTTGTGAAACAGCAACAACAGCAACATGGTGGCCCGGTTGGCAGTTTTTAACATAGACCATCGCCAGAACCGTCTCATCATTATATAGTACATGGTTATGGCCGAGGGAGGCGCCACCGTCATTCGGAATCCCCTCGGAACATGCTAATTTGAACCAATCAGGGCGAAGTGCGGACTTCCGTAAACAAATAAAAGCACTTGGCTAGGCCTACTCATTTGCCATAGTGTGTTTGACTCAATGTTTTGGTTTTTGGAGCAAAACAACCCTTGCAAAAAGGAATTTTTGATCCTCTCAAAGCATGTTTGCAGTTATCAGGTTACGAATGTTACCTCAGTAAAATACCATTTAAAATACCTTGGGGAAAAAATGGCAATTAGCCTCTAATTGGCATCCAAAGAAGCACATGGTAGATGATGATCCAATAGGCCTTACATGGAAAAAGGAATTTGGCAGTTGAAGGGATGTTACAGAATTAGAGACTTCTGGCATCTTGAGAATTCCTGGCTGTAATTGCACTGTCACCTTCTATTCGTGCATAAATTGCGGGTAGTGCAACAGAGAGACCTGACCTCTTAAGGATGGACTTTGAAGGGCTGGGGGTGAACTGCCACCTTGAGCCATGACAGTCACTCTTACCTGTTGTACATTCCATAAGAAAACATGGGCATTCTTTGGTACCAGGGTATGCAACAATTTCCATGGTTCTAGTTGAAACTGCCCAGCATGTAACAACTCAAATTGCAAAACAAAGGCAGAGAACTATACTCATGAAAGGTATGTGGTTTATTTTCATGACTAAGAATTATTAGTAAAACAAAACAGTACAAATGTGCTAACTGATGTATTATCAAAACGGCATTGATGTATGCTTTTTTCATTATTCATTATTCATTATTTTATTTGTACAGTAGAAACACATAAGTCTGATTCAAGTGGACCAGACAATTTCATCCGACTTAGAAGAAATCCATCTTGTGTAAGTCGGATAATATCTGTGTTGTGTGAAAGTCAGATAAAAATCGGACTTCTGGCTTGAGGAAGGGCAAAATGGCCAAGATGCATGCAATGGATGAGACAGCCAGCCAACCATTCTGGTGGCAACAGGGCCACTTCAATACTACCAATAATGTGATAGGTAGGGAGACTGCAAGGTGGCTGGGGCAGCAAATTACTTCAAAAGGATGCAAGGGATGTGAAAAATGAACATAATGGAGCAACTCTATTTTTCAGAGGCAAGAAAGAATTATAGGGTAGGTGGCTGCAAATTACTTCAAAAGGATGCAAGGGATGTGAAAAATGAACATAATGGAGCAACTCTATTTTTCAGAGGCAAGAAAGAATTATAGGGGTAGGGAGTGTTTTTGGTAGGGCCGATCAGGTGACCCTAAACACACATTTTTTCCTAGGCCATACATGTATGTGCCGGCATTAGCCACAGATGGTGATCTCCATCCTGGCTATAGCAGGGCAACAGACTGGAGAAGGGCAAGGGCTTATGGCAAGCCGTTTGTTCATTAATTCAAATAAACCAGGTTTCTTGTAAATAACTTGGTTTCTTTTCAAAGAAACTTAGTTTCTTTTCAAAGAAACTTGGTTTCTTTTATAAAAAACAAGTTTATTTAAAAGAAACTAGGTTTTTGAAAAGAAACTTAGTTTTTTTAAAAGAAACAAAGTTTTTGAAAAGAAACCAGGATTATTTAAAAGAAACCACATTTTTGAAAAGAAACCAGGTTTCTTTAAAAGAAATCTAGTTTCTTTTCAAAAACCAAGTTTCTTTTAAATAAACCAAGTTTCTTTTACAAACCTAGTTTCTTTTAAAGAAACCTGGTTTCTTTTCAAAAACTTGGTTTCTTTTAAATAATCCTGATTTCTTTTCAAAAACTTAGTTTCTTTAAAAAAACTAAGTTTCTTTTCAAATTCCTCATCATGCTTATCCACAATATCCACCATGTCGTCCACATTACAAGCATACCATCACCATCGGCCATACTTGCATGTAACTGTCAAATGTCATGACTGTCACATGTGTCATGCAGCATGACACATCTCGTAATTCCCGCCAAATATGTTAAATGCAGGATATTTCCGAACATTACCGAAGGCTAACTACAGTGGCGCCGCTACCCGCCAAAAGTATACACTATGGTACCTGGCGATGGTCTATGGTAAAAACTGCCAACCCGACTGTACGCCTTACTTACTCAGATTCGATGACATTTCTATCTCCAGTGTTCGATTTTTGTAGCCTGTCCTGTTCATTTTCTTCCGAGTCGGCCATTTTGACACGGGGGTTTGGAAAACGCAGACTCGGAATACGGCGATTGCACGGCTTCGCGCAGTACTGATTCCCCAGCGTGAGTGTATTCACCTTCTGAGGACAGGAATCCGTCCCTGACATCACCACCACTCATCGCCAACATGTGATGAGCAGTCCGTCCCTGACATCACCACCACTAGGCCGAGGGTATCGTCGATAACAGGTGATCAGCAGTCCGTCCCTGACATCACCACCAGTAGGCCTAGGGTATCATCGATAACAGGTGGTCAGTAGTCCGTCCCTGACATCACCACCAGTAGGGTTTCATCGCCAACATGTGATAAGCAGTCTATGTCACGAGAAAATGTACAGAAACACTTCCTGGAAGTAATGTTCAGGAACAATTTTAACAATAGGGAGGTTTCGAAATCAAACGATAAACGTAAACGTTAACGACAACGTTATTTTTGTACCGAAAATGCAATATAAAATTTGGTTAATGTGTAGTAGGCCTACGAAAAATAACATTGTCGTAAAGTTCACATTTATCGTTTGATTTCGAAACCTCCCTATTACTTAGGGATGACAAGTTCTTTTGTGGCGGGAATGGTGCTTGAGGTTATGACACCTCAGCAAGTGTATTACTTCGTTGATTTGACACGAGACATCTTTTCTTCTATTTTCATTAGGAGGGCTTGGCACTGGTTACGTCAATTTTTTACATAAGATCCCTCTTGATTTTCTTGGGGGAATGACTATAATTGGGTGTCACAATGGAATGATGTTAGCGGAAAATAATCGGAATGGAAAGGTAGCATGGATATGGCATCGGAGGAGAGGACAACATTCGCATGACTTTCATCTTTTCCGGACAAAAAGATTTCATAATTTTGATGGTGCTTCATTGAATAGTGGTAAAGTGAACGCGTTGCTTGTGTACTATCAACTTGATTTCTACCTACAGCGTGGTCACTACATTGGCTTATACACAATACGGGGTCATTTTGTGGCAACGTTCGGCACGGTCTGCCCATCGCAATCGAACAACTGTCCCAAATCTTCACGAACTAAACTCTTTGGAGTACAACTCATGGATGGCCAGGATGATTTAAGTTCGGGTTCCGTGCTAGCCGTCCAAGATCCTTCCGGGATGCAGAGATCCGCGGTTGCAATATACACCTATAGAATAATTAATAATCGAATGAAACTTAAGTACCATTCAGCAATCACTAAGATGAGTAACGTACGCTCTGTATCTTACCTCTATATCCTTAACACGAAGGAAACGTTGGTTAACATAGAAGTTTCTTTATCCTCCCGCAGATCCATATTCTCTGGTTACCTTATTCACAAGGGAAAGTCACAAATCAAGAAAACATTGTTATTTAGAAAAAGTCGAGTCCGGGACCTTAAATTGGCCTATGACCCGATCATGCACAGGGTGATAATAGCGGAGGGAGCCAGTAAGAGAAATTGTATGTTCTATAGACTCAATTGCAAATCAACCGCACGATATCTTTCGACGTTTCGTCGACCTTTTCCCCTCAGAGGTCAACTTCGAGTAGGCATTGGTGGTGAAATGCTTGTGTATTGTCCAGGACGTTTTAGGGTATTCACCATTGAAGAAAGGTCAATAAATGTTCACCTTGTTGTCTCTGATCTGTTCATTAGGCCTAGTCGGGTTTCATCAACAACAGGTGGTAAGCATTTCGCCCCTGACATCACCACCCGAGGGGTGTTATCGATGACAAGTGAAAAGGAGGCCATCCCTGACATCACCACCAGTAGGGCTTCATCATCAACGGGTGAGAAGCAGTTCACGACACCAATGAATGCACGGAAACACTCCAGTTCCTGGAAGTAATGTTATGCATCAAAGTGGTTATTTATTTTCACAAAATGCCACTAATATGGAATCAATACATTGAGCTCTAAATTTTCACATTCGGGAGTTTGAAGCTGAACTAGATCGTTAAAAGCAGCGCACGGGAGGTTTTGAAAAATAAGCCGCGTCATCGCGCGGCGTAAATGTTAAACAAGTGCCCATCCGCCATGTTTGAAACGCCCGTCCGCCATGTTTTGAATGCCTCTCCAAACCCAATAGACTTCCAATGTCTGTGGTGGCGCCAGCGTATTCCCAATCAAACCGGCGAAGGAACCGCATCATGGGGCCTCGAATGCAAGTACACTAGTCAAGCGGCATAGGCTAAAATACCACCAGAATATTTCACTTTTTGAAGAAATTGTGAAACTTTGCATGCTGGTAGGGGACCCCCTAAGTGCACGCTGCCAGCGGTTGACCAGAAATCTTGGTCAGGTCGTAGCCCTTGCCAGAGATACCTTCGGATGAGGTAGATCTGGGAACGAGATTGGGTTAGTGACGCGACCGCCATATTGTCAGAAAGCGAACGACCCCTGGGAACGAGGTTGCGAATTTCACAACAAAAAAGCGACATCTGGAAGAGGTCGGGGGTACCAGACTACACGTGGGTTTGTTTATCTGCCACGCCCCCTTCCAGGTTGCCTGGTCCCATGCCCTCGAAAGCCTCGCTATAGGAGTAGTGGAGCGTTACGAGGTTAAAGAACTAGTCTACTCTCCAGCGCGAAGGACATGAGAAGGTGAAATCTCAGGATGGCAGCAATTTGTCATTGCCGAAATCTTTTCCGAAACAAAATCATAAATTATTTTCCCCCTGCGTTCATGCAGAAACGCTTTCATTCCCCAGAACCTTTTCATCCCATACCAAACAAGTGGCCGAAATGGATGACAGCTGAAGAAGCAGTTTCTGTCATAAATTCTGGTTCGAAAATCTGATTCTGATCATGTGATGGTGTGGTGTGAATGTCACAGACAAAGACATAGGCCAAAAAATGCCTGCCTGCACGTGTATGAGTGCACAGTGCAGTGCCGGTGTAACAGTGAAAAAGTCCGCCTGTAAAAAGTGTCCATTTTTTCCTCGACGACGGATTAAGCTGGGCCTATATATGCTAATATAAAGCACATAATAGGCCTAGCCGGCATGATAGAGATTAGAATGTAGGCCCAGCCCCGCCCCCGGCATCCAGCCCACCACAGCCACTCCACTCCACTCCAGCCCAGGTGTGACTACTACTAGGGGTAGGCCTAGGCCCTAGCCTAGGGATGGGTAGGACTAGGCCTACCGGTATTGCCAGCATGCAGTGCCATCTATGATCTACGGTTCAGACCCCTAAATTAGAAATGACACGAAATATTAAAATAGGCCTAGTCCATTGATTTGAGATTACGCTTTGAATAGCCTAGGCCTAGGCCTAGCCTAGGCTCATCGAAGCTGAACTGGTGTTTGATCTGCATGATCAGTTTGTTTGTTGTTTTGAATTTAGACTGGCGTGTATTCATCCATGGAGCAGCAGCCACACCTCTTACACTCATAGATGCACTTACAAAGCACGGTAAAAGCTCTCGACTCCGTAATGTTGAATTGATCCACATCCATACAGAGGGGGTGGCAGAATACACCAAATCAGAATATGAAGGTAAGCGGGCCGAGGATATGGCTTGGTTTAATATCTGACTGTGATTGGTGGTTTAGTGGTTTTTAAAGCGGACTATTCACGCCGAGTCAAAGATTCCACAGAACAGTTTCCGGAGCAGCCGCCGCAATGCACAGTTGTTGGTACGAATAAAACGAGTTGTTTTATTATTTTTGGTTCACTTGGACAGACGCAAACAATCCGCTTTAAAAATTCTCTTTTGATGGGGCTATTAAAGTGTGAAATCCCCTTCCTGTCTTGCCAAGGAAAGTGAGAGGACCTGAATTGTCAATTTATAAAAACCTGTAGGCTGTGTAAGGCTATTGATAGTGATATGTACAGGGCTCTCAATGACCCGAGGTCTCGGGTCAAATACGCACAAAGTTCATAGTCTGATGCACAATAAAAACCAGCAGGAGTCAGTGTGACGCACGAAAATTCACCCAATGTTGTGAATTGACCATGGTTGACCCCTGACTTCTGAGGGCTGACCCCAGAAAAAAAATACACAGAAGTCTCTGACCCTTCTACTGAAAACTCCAGCGAGAGCCCTGAGAATGTGTCTGTTTTGTCCAGGTGTCTTTAGATCCAACTGTCTCTTCATCGCTGGGAATGCAAGGAAAGCCGTGGCAGAGGGCCGCGCTGACTTTCTTCCCATCTTCCTTTCCGAAATACCACATCTGTTTCGGCGGAAAATCCTCAACTTGGATGCAGCCCTCATTCAAGTGAGTCCCCCAGACAAGCATGGTTTCTGTACGCTTGGGCCAAGTGTAGACTGCACAAGAGCTGCTATTCAGAATGCCAAGTATATTGTGGGTAGGTATACAAGCTTAAGTGATTTTAATAGTGTGGGGGGGGGTCTCTGATTTCCAGTTTGAAGGAAATCAATGGTGTCAAAGTGAGGGCATGCCCAGATGTCCTCTGTGCCACATAAAGTTTGGTCTTACCAGTAAGTGAACCTCAAAGCAGAGAGGTTGGCAGTGTCTCCACCAGGAATTTTTGTGAGGGGGATATAGAGAAAATTTGACAGAATTCTTGGTCAAAAACACAAATTTTGACTTTTTGAGAGGGATATCACCCCCTGTCCCCTCTCTGGCGAAACACTGGAGGTTGGTAATCCAAGAGTAAACCTAGGCTCTGGTGCATTGCGTGGTGATGACTTATGAGTTATGATGTAAGGAGTTATGATATCTCTTGCAGGACAGGTAAATCCGTATCTTCCTCGGACGTTCGGGGACGGTGTCATCCATCTGTCACACTTTGACGCTGTCGTTGAATGCGAGATGCCGCTACCAGAGGGCAAGACAGCGGTTTTGTCCCTTGAAGAGCGCAAAATAGGCAGATACATCGCTGATAATTTAGTTCAAGATGGCGCTACATTGCAGATGGGTAAGGATGAATGTTATTGGAGCAGTTTAGTTAGGTGGCAACACTTTTGTCAGGTTGGTGGATTCCTCAATCATGTTGAGATGAAATGTAGGCCACACTCTTTCTCTTTCATCGGACAGTTTGCAAATAACTCTTACTCTGTTTACTGACACACTTCCTTAATGTTTATGTAAACTTTTTCAGGTATTGGGTCTATCTTGTGCTTTCAAAGCTGGAGAATCATCGAGACCTTGGTATCCATTCAGAGATGTTCAGTGATGGAGTTGTTGATCTCGTAGAGCAAGGTAGAGTGCATCCTCCCACAGCAGGGCTTTGGTGTCGTTCCTCTTCATACACTTGCACACAAAGTGTGAGTGGATGAAGAGCAGCGAGGTAAAAACCCCTGCTGTGGGAGGATGGGTAGAGTGCCATCCTCGGTGGACCTCTCCTATCAGAGTGGTAGGCCCCAGTCACCACTCAGGTTGTGGGTTCCACCAGTAGCATGTAAACTTGTTTTCTCGCTGCTGTCATTTCCTGACCAAGAAGGCATCCCTAATTAATTAACTTTTTCACTTTCTTTCAGGTGCTATTACTAATGCTCATAAAAAAATACAGCCGGGTAAAATTGTTGGTGGGTTTGCATTTGGGACCAAGAGGCTTTATGATTTTCTTGACGATAATCCCTTTGTTGGTGAGTACAAGGATAGGAAAAAAACTCGGGGCAAAGTACATGAAGGACTTGAGGCTTTTGGTTCAAAGCCTTCAAAGTGTGAACTTTTCACTGGTTCATAACTTTGCTGTTAAGAGATGGCACCAACATGGAATACGATATCAATTGTGCAATACGAACTACAAAAATGCATTGCAAAATGTACGTAGTAAATCGGGTCAGTTAGTCCCTGGATTGGAGAGTGGCGTGGTGGCGCCGTCTGTCGAGAAAAAGGGGCAATACCGTGGTCGTTTAAGATCTTTTCTTCTTTCCTCAGTTATGTGTGATATTTCGGTCGTGAACAGCACAGCTGTTATAGCACAGAATCCAAAAGTGACTGCAATAAACTCGTGTATCGAGGTAGATCTCACTGGTCAGGTGGTGTCAGATTCCATTGGAATGAGAATGTTCTCAGGTAAGTCGTCACATCAACTGCTGAAAACAGGTGTGATATCAGCCTGCAAAGGCAGATGGGTGATGAAAGTTGCCATAAAAGTATGTTTTTTTATCGTGATTTTGAGTGGGTGTCATCATCCGAAAACCTGGATCCACATTTGGCCTGATTCATCCTGCCCGTGGCCCATATTCTAGAAGCCTCCTCAACTCTAAGGTCCACTTCAAGCTTTTGTATTCTGCTCTGCAAACAATAGCTAAAGGTAAACCTTAGAGTTAAGGAAGGTTCTAGAATACGGCCCCATGAGTTGATGTGGCTTCCTTTGACGTCTCTTTCACAGGAGTAGGTGGTCAGGTTGACTTCATCCGCGGTGCGGCGCTTGGCCATGATGGCCTCGGGAAACCGATCATTGCCATGTCTTCAACAACAAAGAAGGGAATTTCGAAAATCAACCCTACCATTAAAGAAGGTAAGATTCCACAGCAGCAAAGTACCTGTGAAAGGTTAAAAATATTCCGTCGTGAGGCAAGCACCAATCTGGTATTATCGGCTCTCAACTGGTGATTATATATTTCGTTCTTTTTCAGGTGCAGGTGTGGTGACGACCAGAGCGCACGTCCACTACATCGTCACAGAATATGGCATCGCGTACTTATTTGGTAAAAACCTCCGTCAGAGGGCGTATGAACTCATACGAATAGCGCATCCTGATCACCGGGAGAGGTTAGAGAAGGCTGCATTTGAGAGACTAAAGTGTATGCCATCACCGGACTGAAGTGGGGGCTTATCACACATACCAGACCATAGGGTAATCATTGGCATGCTCCCTTATATTGAAACCCTGTAAAACCACATTCAAACTAGGCCTGAGATTTGGAGATCTAGACATAATCTGCACATGTTCCATGACAAAGTGTCATGTGGGAAATTAGTCATAATAATGTAGGTACTATTGTGTCAACGTAGCTTAGAATTTCACCTCTAAACTTCATTATGGATCTCAATGTTATTAAGAGATATCATCCAGGAGACAATCTCGCTCAATACCAAAATACTATAGGGTCATATGATCAGGGTGACGGGCCCACTGCCATACTTTCTCCTGTTGTCCAGTTGTCGTAATCCGCTGGAAAGTATTTACAAATCTGCTGTGTTCCACAGTTCCTGTGCCAAACCATCTTGACGGTGCTTTAGTCTGTTACATCATACATTTTCCAGTGACAAAGTATCTTGAAGTTAGATGATCTTAGTTTGATCTTGACGTAGTGTGACGTGTCAGTTCTTCCAATAAATCATGTTGTACAAATGTTCTGTGGCTGACAAAATTGGCAAGGATGTTGCACATGTAGGCTGAGCACAAGACAGACTTATATTTTTGCTGTGTATATGAATATTGTGATAAAAATGCATGCCGATGCCGTAAATTTATTCAAAATGTAGGCTTAATGTGTAAGTATTACAGTATGCTGCAAATTACTTCTAAGTCCTCCTGCTGCTGCCTGAATTTCCTTTTTGGCCATCAAATGATGATCTATTTTCACTGACCACTGTTGCCCTGGTAGTCAGTGTCAGGTTCAGCTGAGTGTAAGGCCCATGGGCCTCTTGTTGTAGTCGGACAAACAAGTAAGACATTACTATTAGCCAGACGTGTACAAAGTGGCTTCATGTAGTTTACCTCCATTTTGTGATATTCTCGAAGCTAGATCTTGTGATAATAAACTGTTGTTATTAAGTTTCCGTCAACTCTGAGTCTGATTTACATTTGGAAGTATCACCTTTTTTTGTGGTAAGAACCAATCCAATCCAATTCCCCTAATCATTATCCAGTTCCCCTAATCATTATCCAATTCCCCTAATCAAAATTCAATCATTATGGCGCACCCCCAGCGTCGCGTCGCATCAATGCCTTGGGGTGTGGCGAAGCCTCCGGTGCTGTGGGCGCTAAAACGTGGTTCGTAAAAACACGTTTACCCCGGACGTTTACTCGGTGCAGGTTAATAATGTTCTTTGCTGGTTAGGCAGCGGCCTCCCCAGAGCAGCCTTGGTTGCAACTAGGGATGGCGCTTCTGCCCCGGGGCTTCTGCGATGCTGGGTACCAAGTGTTTCAGCCCCGTGTCGTCTTTGGGAGGAAACTCCGGCTGTATTCTCTGTGTGGCAGTGGAGGATGGAGTGTTGCCGATGGAGGTGGTGTTTGATAGGCCTACAGTTGATGTCCTCCGCTTGGAGAAATTGAGACGACCTATGTGCTGTTGTATATTGTGGGCGGTCGTCGTTTGTGTCATTGGTCAAGTTGTAAGCCGTCAGGAAAGCAACAATAGTGAATTGCCCATTGAGAGTCAAGTCGCACGAAGAAAACTCTCACGTGGACCAGCGCCTCATGGCGTAAGGAAATCGACAATGGTAAATTGCCCGTTGAGAGCTAATTTGCGGGAGAAACCCCTCAGGTCAGTGGAGGAGCGCCCTATTCGCTGCTTCTACCGAAAAATGGGACTGAAAGGTCTCCAGCATCATTTTTGCTACGGCCTGTATCAAAGATGGGGAAGTTTCCGTTCTGTGGGATTCGTCTGATGAGAAAATCGGAGAGAAATCGTTAAGCAAATGAACGGCAAGTCAATCGGATGTTTATGATCAAAATGACGTCCATTACTGCAATTGGTACACTCATATTGAACGTCTCATTTGTAGTTTTGTGGCATGTTCACGGGAAACTATTCGTCAAATTAATGTATATCTGGGTTGGCTATGCCGTGACCAAGATTAGTTTGCAACAGTTAGCGGTCTGTCGCAGCGACAGGCAGCATCCTAGTTTTAGAGAGATGCTTTTCGCACAAAATCAAAATTGTCGAAAGTTTCCGAAAAATGGAACTGCGTCTTTAAAGAAAGGAGCGAACGCATTGCTTTCCTATTCTGCAACTTCGAAACTCTCCGAATGGGATGTTATTTTTTCGGTAATATTCATGCACGAAGGGGACGTATTCACCTGTGATGGAGAATAACTCGGAGTTTCAGGGTACTGTAACCGACATATGCGTTTTTAATGGTTCGTTCGCGCACTACAATGGCGCTTTACAATTCTGGCACAAAGTGTTTGAACTTTATCTTCCGATTCCTCTCCTACTCTTCGGAATATCTGGCAACATTTTAATCATTCTAACCGTTCGTAACAGCAAGTTGAGGCATTCAGTCGTCGTCTTTCATTTCAAAGTCCTCGCATTGGTGGATATTTTGACGAGTATGGATATGGTTCACGGAATATTGATACAGAACACCCCACATCTGATTTACAAATGGGGCGATCTATTTTGTAAAGAGCACCAGTTCTTTTCCTACACATTTTTCGAGATTTCTACCTGGTGTGTGGTGACGCTGACTGTTGACCGTTTCGTCGCGATATGTTTTCCTTTGAAAAAGTCAACGTGGGCCACGTGGAGGAAGGCCAATATTTGTTTCCTTTCAAACATAATATTACATACTTTAATTAACCTCCCGCGCGTTGTATTCATGGAATTTGGCTGCCCAAAAGGTGATGACGTCATGTACTACGAAATATGTGACGTCACAACTGACACTTATGGCCATTTATATAGGCAATTGCTGGAACTTTCGCATCAGTGTCTAGACGTGGCTTTACCGTGTACTATTGTTGTGATATTGAACATCACAATTCTCCTGAAACTGCGAAAGAACAGGAAAAAAGATTCTGACGTCACACAATCCTCGCCTCGTTTTCAATCCAAAGCGACCAATGGAATCAACCGTATGTTACTGGCGATGTCTTTCGCCTTCGTTGTCTTCACGTCTGCCTGGCCTATTGACTACATCTACTGGGTTTTGCTGCACCGCGACAAGGCCAAAGAAAACCCGGGAATCAGACGATTAATGTTTTCAATAACGTATATATTCGTAACGTGCAACAACCAGTTCAATTTCTACATCTATCTTTCATCCAGCGACTCCTTTCGACAGGATTTTAAACGGTTGTTTCAGAAGAAAGGTGGCGTGAGCGGGGATAGCAGAGAGAGTTTTAGACTTTCCGTCAAGAGAACATCCTCTAGGACCTAATCTCCGAGTGATATTGAAACAGACAACCAATCATTGTGGTAGGGCACCGATGTTTTCGGCTTAGCTTAACAGTGAATGGCGCCGGAAAGATGTTGGTGGACAGCCGTAGCTGGCAAGACAGAACAATTACACATAGCCTACTTGTATGGTCAAACTTTATGTCACATGTATGAAAGCAGATGAAAGTCATTTTAAAAGAACCGAAATTCTTTCACGTATAAAGTCAGGAGAGACGCTCACACCATGTGAGAGTTCTCGCACGAGTTGGCCCTGCAATTTTGGTTTCGTCACCAAACAAACGACTCCCCAGTTTCCGGCGGCTGAGTTGCCCATAGAGAGCCAACTCGCGAAATGTTTAAGACAATACAGGGCCGGATCCGGGGGGGGGGCGTGGGGGGCGTACGTCCCCCCTATTTTTGGCAGAGTAGTGATTTTTTTAGCAAGAAAAATTTATTCACATAAAAATTCGAGTATTTTCCTCTCAGATGCCAGGAGAATGCATATAAAAGCTCACTTAAAATTGTCAAATTTTTCGGGGGGAGGGCCCCCAGACCCCCCTTTTGGGCTTCATTCTTTCGGTGCTCACCACCTCGGGCGGGCGCCGTCGAGCTTCGCCCCCCCCTTTCTGTCAATCCTGGATCCGGCCCTGCAATACAGAGTTTTCGCAAAGCCCCCGAAACGCCAACGCGAACGTCTGTCCTTTTGTTCGGTGTTCTCTTCGTGGCATCGAACAATGGGTTTGGCGTTCGCGTTGGCGTTTCGGAGGCTTTGCGAAAACTCCCTATTGCCGAACGGCGGACTGCCTACGGCTTTCAACGCCAGAGTTGTCAAGAAAGCCAATCTGTGCGAGAAAACTCCCACAAGGCGACAGGTGCCTTTCGTATCCAACCGTCAGATTTCCGTTTAAAGCAAGTGGCTCGCGGGGTTTGTTGACAGTTGTTTGTTGACATGTCCTCAAATCAAGCGCCGTTTTGAGAAAAAGGCGAAAGAAGGATTTTAGTTTAATGGGAAATGCATTAGACTGCCAAACTTCGGAGGCGTATTCTGCAAAATCTACCGCTTCGAAATCAATGTGAATGGTACAAAATGTACATTTTGACCGACTGAATTTAAAACTGTCATTAACCCATTTTAACAAATTTTTAATGGAACCTCGTCCCCAGTGTTTACGTTCGCATGCGTGCACAGGTTTTGCATATGGCTGGACCACGGCTTTGCCTGGAGGCGAGAATCACTCTCTATGGGAGGTACCACCAAAAATGTAAACAAACCCCGCGAGCCATTTGCTTTAACTTGCACATCACGGCCGACTTACGCGACGAATCGGACGATGAATTCGACTTATTACAACTTCCTGAGTATCCATCAAGAGATAACATTCCATCAGAAACAAACTCGGACAAATCTTCACTGAAAATGTTTGGTTCAAATAGCAGAAGATCGATCGACTTGGCCTCTGTGATGATAAACCCGCCATGATGGCAGTCATTCCAGTGAATCGATCCGATTAGGTAAGAGATGCGAGGAATTCTATGCTGGCCAGCAAGAGTAATGGTCACGTTTTGGCGGGAATTTCAAACCTGTTCTCAGTGATGCGTCACCGTAACGCAATGCGTCCCTGGAACGCGACCACTTAACCGTGGTACCATGGGTGGTCGCCTTTCCTGGGTTTCCGAATTACCTATTTGCTTCTTGTTCCATTAGGACTGCCCACCCCACTGGTGGGCAGTCTTCCTTGGTTTTACTGAAGTTCTCTGGATGGATCTCTCTCCGGACTCCCGGTCTGGGCTACTTTATAAGATAACTCATGAATGACGTTAGGTAATGCTATCAAATTTTCAGGGTTGACAGAAAAGTACCTTGGCAAGAACCCTATTGATTTCTGGCTTCATCTGATAGGTACTTAGAAAGTGTTATTTTGATGAATATTTGTTGCGTGTCTGAAGAGGTATTCCCCGTGGACAAAATTAGAACATACCGAGATCACGTGGTCGGAATCCCCGCCGATCAATGTTTTCAAAATGGCTTCCACCATTTTGTTTCTCGCTTCGGGCATTCAGAGAGGCAGTGTAAAGAATGTCGGTGAAACGGATACTCGGTGACCTATCCCAGGACATGAATCTTACTAATAATCTTATAATTTTCTTAGTAAGTACATGTATCTTAGCTATTTCTTTGTAAGATCTTAGTAAGATTTTTCTTGTAAGAATGTTAGAAGAAAGACTAGGAGACCGGCAAAAGCAAATCACTTACCAATGAACAGAATAGGGGAAGGGAAAAGGCCTAAACCAGAAAGGCACGACAGGGGCGAATGTGTCGTGCCTTTCTGGTTTAGGCCTTTTCCCTTCCCCTATTCTGTTCATTGTTTATTGGTCAGTGATTTGCTTTTGCCGGTCTCCTAGTCTTTCTTTCCTAGTCTTTCTTTCTATATCTATTCATTTTATTCTGACGCCATACTCTGTTTATTTGTAGGCGCTATTCTTTAGCTGCATTTCTCTTCATCCCATGTCATTTTTACAGGTCATACATTGTCTTCATGTCAGTCTTGCTTATTTTAAATTACACATGTCGTAAGTTATTAAACTTTCTTTCAGCCTAATTAGTTTTCTACTAATTACAGACGCTCTTTTATTGATTAGGTCTAGCAACCAATTCTTGGGGCTTGGCCTCTATCCATTCCTTAATTGCTGACTCCTCCTGTTTGCACAGGGTATTTCAGATCTACATTTGGGATTCAGCTCAGTCTTTTCTGAAACCTAGTGTGGAAAAGTGCCAGCCTGAAGAAGACCCCGGTTGGGGTCGAAAATTTGCTAAGTCCTGGAAGTTGACTAATATCTTGGCATCCTGAAGCCAGGTCTGCATTTGCTTCGAGTGATGGACTGAACAGTAAGTGAACCTTAGAATACCTACCTGCAGTTTCAAGGTTGGTGATGAACTTAAATCGAATTGATATTGAAAAAAAATGACTTAGAAATAGAATTCGAAAGGGGACGAATTTTCGGAAAAAAAATGTACCGGTAAACAAACTTCTCCAGAATGTCAACAAAGAAATGTCCATGCATTCTGATCGGTTGAAATTTTGTGTTTATAAACACCAGCCAAGTGTAAATAAAATCCGCTATCAATTCGCTTTAAACCCCAAGGTACATGCATAACAAGATGCAGCTCAGTAGTTCCTGTGGTTTTAAAATACTTTTAGAACTTGCCGCAGTGTTGGCAGATGACAAAAGACGGACAGCATGTATTCGCATATTAAGCTTACGGTCATGTAAGCTAAAAATTAACACTGGATCACCTTTCCTTCCATTCATGAACAACTTTTTCCACTCTTTCAGTTACGTTGAATCTGATGCTAATTCAGTTGTCTGCGATGAGCTTCAGAGCAGTGTTGAGTGTATAGATATCAACGATGGTGATGATGATGACCATGATGACAATAGGTATAGGGCATAATTTCTCAATTGGATCAACGTGTGTCTGCATCTTTGCATTGATGAGCCTACCAAGAGGGAGCGGCTTCCACAGAGGGAAATGGAGGAGGCTGTCCTGGCTTGGAGGATATTGTCCATGTAGGATACTACTAAGGGTGAAGTCAGGAGGATGAGGCTCTCCAGAGAGAGGGAGAGATGGAGGATGAATATGCCCATGGAGAAAATTATCCAAGGTGACAACCGATGATGAGGCTGTGTCTAACGAGGGCTGTCGGGGTTAAACCATTTTTTTTCTCTCGCATCAATAAACCAAGCCAGATCCCAGTACATTTTGAATAACAATAGGCAGTTCCTGCTGTGCTCTTTGGCTGATAAACAGCGTTAACAACAGGGTTGACGGATTGGGCTGGGTCACACAAACGTGGAGAGTTTTATCACTTGGTCTTCCAACCACTTAGTCAAATTTAAACGAACCTTTATTATTATTTAAACGAAACTTTATTATTATTATTATATCGTTACCGTGTGGTGTCTTAAACTAGGCCTATGTAATAATTCATATGAAACTCAAACTTGATTAATTAAATGTACTTAATTGGACTCATATTAACTAAATATTGCCTTTAGTGTGCATAGAGTCCGCTTCGATCAGTTTCGGTATTTTTTACACAGAGCCCTTTAAAAAGGTGCCGTGTGACTGTGCACGGGTGAGGGGCGACTATATTGTTATTTCGGGTACTTTTGGATGCTTGTCTGATAATGGATTGAGCGATATTAACCCCATATCTCCCACAGGCTTTTATGAAAACGATGTGAATTTTATTGTCTCAGGTGTGTGCATGGAGGGGGCGAATATGCTGTTATCGCCGGTACGGGGATTTCTCTGGTGACGAGTCAGATACTGACCTGATGCATTGTGATCAGTGGATGAGAGCATGGCGGAGAACAGGCCGTGGATTCGGAATTGGCTGACGAATATGCGCTTTTGATTAAGAAAACTGCTAAAATTATTGAAAAAGTGTCGAAGTATAGATGTTCCTCCATGGAAGTAAATTGTGCATTAGCGCGCATTTCCAGACCCCCTTTAGCAACAAGAATCGGCTTCGAGTCCACTCCTGGCGTCTAGCGTGAACTAAGGTAGTAGCCTTGGTTTCATCTAAAAGGTGAACAAACAAAATTGCAGGTGGACAAAAGGAAGATATTTTCGCGTTTGTTTAATGACTAAACGACGAGTGCCAAGCTAGGTTAGCACCTATGACTTATTTGTTCATTAATCATACTACTGTGATGTAAGACCGCCTCCCCCCGTCAGTGCGTACGTACTTAATGGAGCCGAAAGGGTGAATGTCNAGCTTAATACCAACATGACAGAACGAACCCACCATCACAACACAGCGCTATTCATAAGATTAGCTCTCTTCGTTCCAGTTTACAGCTCGGTCCGTCTTTTACATTCCGTTTGCAACCAGGATTCCGTTCCGTACTTAATAACTACCCGTCCTACAGAGATGGCATTTTTGTGTCCAAAGGCCGCGAAGTTAGAAGCAAATATGTTGAGGTCAACAATGACGGGAAATTTAGACAAACTGACATCAAAATTAAATATCAGGTGAAACGTCTTTTCAAAAATTTAGCGGATAATCAGTCAAATTTTGAGATTCCACGGATTGAAGAATGGTGAAATTGGCAGTCGGCACCACAGCGCACGTACCATATACGACCTGGATTCCAGGTATCTCACCAGGCGGGAATTTCAAACTGGGTATCCTTTAGGTTCCTAAAGGGTACCCGGTACGTACCTGGGTGCCATTTAGGGATACCCAGGACGACATTCACCCTTTTGGCCTTAATGGATGCTCCCTTAGCCACAGCGCTTACAAAAAAATTACGTTAATGTTAGTGTTACCGTTAGCGGGACGATCTTTTAAACTCTAGAACGATAACACTAGTATAATAGTCACGTATATGTAATTTAGACTTGCAATGTAAAAAATAACCTTCACGTAGAGTACCTTTAGCAGGGCGATCTGTTAAACTCTCCATCAAGAAGAATTTTTTTTTACTTAAAGTGACAAATGCGCTATAAATTGTAAAATACCTGGGGATAGCCTCAGTAGTTTTAATGTATAAAGACGCTTTAGCCTCTTTTTGGATTCTGAGGTCTTGATTGCACTATACCAACAGGACATGACTCCAAAATCCTCGGCGAAACGCCTCACGTTTTCGCTTCATTCGCAGTACACCCTCCGAGTCATGGCTACACATCCAATGACCTCCTGCTGGATTTTAATTCTTTAATTCAAGCATAAACTAAGTGGGAATACCAGTAAATCTAAAACAATAGGAGCAGTCAGCCGCATATTGCCAATAGATGGCAGTAAAGTTCTAGCGGACCGATGTACAGGAGAATCTACGTGATTGCTGCTCGATCAATAATGACTGGGTCGGCTATATGCATTGAATTGGGCCGTAGTGAGACCTACTGGTCAACTCGCTGACAGATTCCTTCGTCGTTCATTCTACTTAAGTTTAAAGTATTTTAGAATAGAAATAAGACACAACCGGAGGTCACTTGTGTAACCAAAATTGGTCGAGTTTACCGAATATGAAGCCAAAACCCAAGGTGCTTCGCCGAGAGTTTGGGATGTAGCCTACATGTAATTCAAGGCACACCGGACGATTCTTTGTTACACAACTAATGACTGACGGCGAGGTATTAACTCTTTGACCCCCAGCCATCTTTGGAAAAAACTGTCTTTTTTGCAGGGGTCCGACATGGGTTTAGTAATTTTGCTGTTTCTCCTTAACAGTACACTATTTCACAGCCTTTTAACGGTACATAGACAAGACCGCGCACGTTATTTAGGCCGCCATTGAAGCCCCTGCGACGAGACGTTCACGCTCAGCCACGTTCTCAACAGGCGAACACTGCCAGTTCAGGCGAACACAGGGCCAGTTTTAAGCACACTAAAGCCCAGGTCACACTGTGGCGACTTAGGAGGGCGAATCCCCGCGAACTAGAATGAAATGGCCCATGGACCATGAACATACCTCTTTCTGTCATTACACTATTATGTCCAAAGGNAGTTGGGGGGGGGGGGGGCGGATTCGGCCGCCTAAGTCGCCATAGTGTGACCTGGGCTTTACGCACAAATAATTTCCTCAGATGTTTCTCGGTGATGTGGCGTGCCAACTGGTCATGTAGGCCTATAGTATGGCAAAAGCTCTTTCCAACAACGTCAATCCAGGTCACACAGCCAATTCGAAAGTATTTTTGATCGATTTTTGAAAAAAAATGTTGCTAAAAATGATGCTAAATTCGCGGTTATCCCAACCTCCTCTACTCATGTATATTTTCGGCAAAGGCGCGCGAAAAAGGGCTCCACTTGTGTAGAATTTAATTCTCTTTCATATGCACCTAATTTTAGCTCAATCGGACCAATAATAACGGAGTTATGAGCAAAAGAATGTGGTGGTGTCGGGCATCTAACTGAAACCGAGTTATCTCGGTGTTGGGGGTCAAAGAGTTAATTCTTCAATCCTGTCGTTACTGATACTTCGAAGAAACTAACGCCGTTATTTCAGTTAATCATAAAGCTAATCGGTCTGCACTTACGATGGTGCAGCGTCCGTCGCCCGTCGTCGTCATCGTCCGTTAGCAGACCACGTTTCGTAACCGCTGGGGCTATTGATCTGAAATTTGTTGGTATATGTATACCCCTAGGTGATATGACCTATGACACCAAGTTTCGGTCCCATTCGATTCTTGACTTGGCCACCAGGTTGCCAAAACCCAAAACACAAAATGTGCAATAACTCCTGAAGTAATATGACTGGATCATCTCCAAATTTTTATCATAGGTGTATCTAATGAGGATACATGATCAATTGCTTAACCTAATGACCTCTTCTTATAAAGCCAAGTAAGATTTTCTCTCTGATGAAGCTAATGTTCGCAAGACAAAGCTTCTGCTAATTCTTATAGGGAGTTGCTTGTTCTATGAAGCAAAAGCGAATCTATATTCAAGAAGAGTCAAACCAACATGCAACAGCGGCACAATTACACTGATGCTGAACGTTCGATTTTCTTCAAACTGTTATCGATTCGACCATCGGAAAATAACCGAATCATTTCAGACTGATGTGATTAGCTGTTAACGATCTATCCGATCCTGACTATAAAATATATGTCTGGTCTGTGGTCCGCAGGCTTTATCAAGATTGATGCATGTGAATCAGGCAATTTGGAACCAAAAGTTTCATATGATGTTGGCTCGTTTTTCTACATTAACGAAAATGATAACAGGTTTTCAGCTCATCTGTGAGTTATCAAAGTGCCACATTATCCTTGAAGTGACTCATTCTCCGTCCCCACCTTGACAAAACGTGTGTCCTGTCCGACCCATATACAGGGTGGTCCAAAAAACGCACAAGCATACTTCCATCACCCTCAGTCCCAAACCACTGGTATGAATGGATAAACAATCTTTCAAGAAGAAAAATACGACCAGGATACCTCGATTCAATCCAGTAGTTTTACCTCCAGTGTCATTTTTGTGAAGCAAAGTCAGTGGTCCTTAATAACTAACTTACCGGTGAACCGCGGTGCCATAAGATGTTAAGTTGTTGTTAAGGGCGAGCCATCATTGTGAATTTTCATATTGCTTCAATCCAGGCCCCTCTGAGAAAAGCAACAAAGACACCCCCAGTTGACTGTTTTTATAGTCCAATGTGATCACTGTGCTTTATAGACACGGAAAATGAGGAAAGTCCCAAGGATTACAGCTTAATTACATTACATAATCGTAAACAAAGAAATTCACCAAACACGAAAAACAGGTACAATTTTCTTGGAGAGGAAGCATGTAAATGACACATTGAAGGTGTGGCAACAATGTCACAAATCCATAGAACCTGGGGTGGCGAGGGTGTCCTGACATGCTCTTCATGTACACCATACACGCTCAGTACAAAAAGGACAACCAGGAAGTAAAATCCAAATCCAATATGGCCGCCCTGTTTTGGAAAAGCTGGCTGCACGCATGAAATTCACATGCCGAGTACTCTATACCTGTTGAAAATATTGCTGTCAAAATGGGTGGACTAAATAGAAAAAAACTCGAACTTTATGATCCACTTGTCGTTTGATCCTCAAAATGTACCATTTCGTGGGAAAGTGTACCGATTACTAGTCTTTTGTTTCAACTTATTAGCTAATTAGTGCGTTCTCAGATACATCCCATTCAATTCCTTCTGACTTATAGACCCCGCAGGTGCCTTCATTTCCATCATATTTCTTGTACTTCTATGGTATTTTGACATTTTTTATTTACAACGCCTGGCCACATTTCAAACATTGAAAACGTTGGCTCGCCCTTAACTTTCAATAAAGTTTGATTTTCATGAGTATAAGGAAAGTGAGGGGATCTGGACGGAAGAGGAAGATTAGCCGCACCCCCCAGGCTAAAATACACTAGAATATCCCTATTTCCGGGCTTTTTCAACAAACTAGACCTACCTAAACTTGCAAACTAATAAATCCTCTTCCATCCAGATCCCCTCACTTTCCTTATACTATAAATTTCTCGAAATCACCTGTTTTTCAATCCTGAAAATCCCGTTGCTTATACGAATATTGCGAAAATTTGGACGAAAGTACACACAGTTAAATCCATGCATTAAATTCTCAGCTATACAAAGAACTCAGGAATGCGGAACGTGGTTTGCTAGATTCATTCGCCGAGACGTAGTCAGACTCTTGGGTTGGAGAGTGGCGCGGTGGCGCCGGCTGTCGAGAAAAAGTGGCAATACCGTGCTCCTTTAAGGAATCGTGGTTGAAATCAACATTACGCTAGCATGTCTCTACTTGATATGTAGACATTCAATGATGTGCATATTGCCAAGAACATCACTCGGTTTTCAGAATGTGACATTTCTCTGTTGTCCGTTTTAGAACCATCAACAATACAACTACATGCGAACGAGTGATGCCATCCCATGAGAAAACTTCCCAAAGTGCACAAGTTGATTTTCTATTGCCAAGAAATTATAGCTGCGCTTCCACTACAAAAAAGTCGGTATTCATTTGTCCGTTCTTATTCTGCTTCCATTACAGAATTTCCTGGGGCCGGTTGTTCAAAGCACCGATAGCAGCTATCGGTGGATAAACCTGTGATAACTTTATCCACCGATAGCATTTGGGTTGTTCAAAACAACGATAACTTTTAACTGCCGATAAATCACCGATAACTTTAACCCAGCCCTTGGGGTACCGATATCTTGCCGATAAGAGTTATCGGAGGAAACAAAATGGCCGCCCACAGAATGCTGCTTTACCCAAATCTGGTGAGAAAACCCAGATCTTTTCGCCATATTGAGAGTGATCTAGACAGATGCGATGACAATGCACTGAGACAAAGATACAGATTCGGCAGAGACAGTATATTATATATTACTGACTTGATAAGAGACCGATTGGAGAGACCAACCAACAGAAACTGTGCCCTCCCTGCTGAGAGACAAGTGATGTTGGCCTTGAGATTTTATGCATCTGGGTCATTCCTGCAGATTGTTTCGGATTTACAAGGATATGACAAAGGAACAGGGAGCAGAGTTGTTGTGGCCGTATCCAATGCTCTGGCCAGCCTCAAGGATGACTTCATCAACTGGCCATCACAAGAGGAAAAAGTTAGCATCAGGGCAGGTTTCTTTGAAATGGCTGGCTTCCCTAATGCAATCGGATGCATTGATGGTAGCCACGTTAGGATACAAGGTCCATCAACGCCTACTTGGTACCGGACGGATGATGAAGGACCCAATGTGAATAGGCCAACATATGAATCAGCTTTCGTGTGCAGGAAACAATATCACAGCATCAACACACAGGCGATCTGTGACCATAAAGGTAAGCTAGGCCTAGGCCTTATTTCACTTTTCAGGCCTACCAGAACCGCCTACAGTGAACCCACGGCTTCTATGCACATACCATAAATCATTGAATTTCACAGTAAATGTGAAAGTGGTCGGTTTTCATGGTTTTATATCCCCTTTTCACTGATGTGGGACTGTTCGTCCTCCATGTTGCAAAGTGAGGTCACATGGGTCAACATCAGCTGGCCAGCATACTTTTGTATGGGAGGCATTTCCATCCAAATCTTCATGTGGCATAAAACTTGCAGTTATACACATAACTCCCATGAAATATCTGCATTAAGAATCTCATTCACTGACCAAGCCACAATGAACAACATTTTTTAATGGAATGGAATGAACATGAATAAGTATTCATTAACGTTTTTGTTAATTGCAGGAAAACTGACAAATCTTGTCGCACGCTGGCCAGGAGCAACACATGACTCGCATATATTCAAGGAGAGTGAGATTGGCCAATATTTGTCTGAAACCTACAGTGGAATTCAAGATGGTCTTCTCCTTGGCGATTCAGGATATCCATGCAAGCCGTATGTCATGACCCCTTATTTGAACCCGGTCACACAAGCAGAAAGGAAATTTAACAAGGCGCAGAAGAAAACCAGAAACACCATCGAAAGATGTTTTGGAGTGTTGAAACGCCGCTTTCATTGCCTCCACGGCGAAATAAGGATGCGACCCGAACGTGTATGCAAAATTATTACAGCTTGTGGGGTTCTCCACAACATCGCCATCGAGAGAAAGGAGCCGCTGCTTGGAATGCCAAGGAGAGAACCACAAGAAACACACATCTACAATGGAGCACAGGATGGCCGTGCTGTTCGCAGACACCTAACTGAGAGATTCTTTCAAAATTAGACCACATGGACCTTCCTCATAAAGGATAGACTGATTTCGGTACCGGTACCGGTACTGATTGTACTTTCACGATCACAGCAGCTCAAGTCTTTCAAAACAAAACACTGACTTATGCACGTCTAGCTAAATTATAACTTGCACAGAATTATATGTACCCGTATAGTATAAATAATATTTCTAAATAAATATTTATTAATATATATTAATAAATATTTATAAATATTTATTCATAAATATTCATAAATTGTATTTATACAGTACACCTCCATCAGTCCATGGTATTCCTCCATGGTACTGGTATCACTATGTGATCTTATATTAAATTAGTAAGATTTTACCAATAAATGCGTTGATAATGAAGAAATGTGTTTCTTAAAACAAACTGTCTCAAACAAGGTGCCATCCTCAACCCACTTTAAACAATTTAAATCTTGGCATGCATTTAAAGTCCTGGGACCAACAGTCCTCAAACCAATTAACAGTTCAAATCTCTATCCAGCTTAAGGATTTCCAACTTCATCTTCTTGGCATTTTTTAATAGGCCTACGGCACTGGCATCTTGAGCTAGGAGTGCTGAACAGATTTTCGTGCTGCTGTCTTCATCAGGCTTCATAGCATTTTGAAAAATAAACAGCAACTGACACACACCAGTTCAAATTTCAACAATTTCATTTATTGGAACAGTACAAGAATTGCCTTTTATGTACATGTACTGAAGATTTATTTTCAGCAAGCTACATGAGGAACTTGGTAAACTTGGCTCAATAAAAATTCAATCAACAGATCCAGCCTGGTTTTTAACAATTAAGATCCTTTTCTAGCTTCAAAATTTCCAACTTCATTTTTTTGGCATTGAGCTTAGCATTTTCATACTCTCGGAGAAGAAGAGCATGCTGTACAGGACATATACAACGGCATGTCCTCACAATGTCAATGTCAGTGAAATCCTGAGTTTCAGAAGCTTTCCCTTTCCCTTTCCCTTTCCCTTTCCCCTTTCCTTTCTCCTTTCCTTTTCTGCTTTCAATTTGAATGGCCATTTCCCTGGCTTCATCTTCAGTCATAGACTCGTCCTCGGGCATGTCAGGGATGTCTAATATAGGTAGATCATCAACTCCAGTCAACAATGGGCATGGGACTACTGGTACATCCAAATCTGTAAAGTAAGAATGGAGTTTTTTTTCAGTAAAAAATGTCTTGTTCAAACAGGTGGCACTGTGAAAAAAAATGGAAATTTAATAAAATTTGGTCTGAATGAGATTAATGCAGCCATAACACTCCATAGCCTATATCTTGTTGATGATGTCATCCGTTTTGTGCAGTGTCCTAATTTGAATAATCAATACGTCAATAACAGCTGATAACGTCAGGACTACGTACATGCACTGATGCACAGAGCATGCACAACACCGAGTGAGGCGGCAGTGTGATGCAGACACTACGAGTCTGTTGAAAAATCACGATTTTGAGACTATTACGGATAGCGCCAACCAGTAAGAATGTGTTGTATTGATTGCTAGGCACTTCAAGATCAGAAATCCGTGAAAGTATGTCATCGTGATCTCATTTATTGTGTAAAATTTCAAAACTTTGGTGGGTTGATGCATGCTGAACTGAATGAATGTCATTCACTATGGGGGCGGCCATATTGAATCGGGGAAGTGTGTAGCAGACGACGCTGATCGCTGTCACAATGATAGGCCTACTGATGATTTTGAAGCAAATAGGCCTAGTATTAGTAGGCCTATCTTATGAAATTATAACCCATCCAACAGAGTAAACATACCTTCCCATTGAACAGGTGCTTTGCCACCATTGGCCAGCTCCGACAGCAGTTCATAAGCTGTTGAAGTTGAAGCAACAGGTTCAGTGACAGTGGACATGGTGGATGATGATGCTGATGGGGCAGCTGTTTCTAACCCTCCTTCAATACCTGTCCAGTTCGGACAGGCGTTGTGCATCTCTATGATCTTTTGTGAGATGCTGCTGTTGCTTCCAGTCACGGCAGGAATTTGACCTCCACCTGTCTTCTTCATCTCTTGTCTTTCCTTGCTTACTGTTGTTTTGGCATCTTTTTTCATTCCCTGCCACTTGTCTTTTATTTCCTTTGGTGTTCTCTGCTCGATGCCCAGAGCATTCAGTGCTGTCGCAATTTTCTCCCATATGGACTTCTTGCGGCTGCTGGTGATGGTATCTGTCAACTTAGATGACAGAACATGAATATTCTGTTCCACCATCTCAGTTAACAGACACATTTCACTTGTAGAGAAGTTGGATTTTCTCTTTCTCTTGACAGAGCCATTTGGCATGTCTGACATGTCGGCCATGTTGAAATCAGCAGGAAGTGCAATTTATCATGATGCATTATGGGATAATCCACCGATAAACCACCGATAGTTACCAAGGCCTAAAATTTTGCTTTCAACAACCCAAAGTTATCGGTTAGTTAACTATCGGTCGATAGCGGATATTTATCGGCCGATAAGAGTTATCGGACGATAACTTTAACCATGCTTTGAACAACCGGCCCCAGATAAAAACCTCGCCAGACCAATTCATTCGCCAGATAAATACCTCACCAGACCAATTCATTTGCTTGCTCAGTTATCTCGCTGGCCCAATTATCTAGCTAGCCTAAGTATCTCGCTATTCCCAAGGAAATCTCCGTGCAAGCCCAAGTATCTCGCTAGTTCAATAATAAATTATCTAGCCAGTCCAATTTAACCATCACTAACCACACCTTGAAAATCAGTATGCCACGCATCAAGAAACAAAGTGCTGCTACACGGCGTAAGCGCGATAGAGAATACAGGCGTATTGCCACGGATGTTTGCTCCAAAACAGACTCGAGCATGTCCATTTCTGATGCTTTGGAAAAAGATCATGAAAGTTTGATCAACAATCAGCCTTCCTCACATTGTCTCACAAAGAAGACGAGTTGTGGTCATCTTGAACTTCAGGCATCTATGCATCAAGGTTCAGCCTGTTTTTCTGTTTTGTCCGCTGGCAAGCAGTGCACACCAATGGCCTACGTATCCCTTTTGTTTGCTTCTGTAAAAGATCCATCTACTTGGCTTCAGCAAGATCTTGACAGTATCTTATTGCTTGGAGACTCTTTGTATCAAAATGCACACATCAGTCATGATTACCTGCATTATACTGACTTGCCCCTCGCTGTTGATATTGATGTTCTTTCACGCTCGTTGGTAACAGAATTCAATCAACCAATTTCTGGATTTTTGATGGAAACACCAGTTCCTGATACAGAAAATGCCTTGTACTCTTTGAATTCGGCACTGGTCGAGAGTTTGTCTCCCAGACACATTGGTTGCTTATTGACGACATGTGGCTATACCATTGCCTTGTTTTCCCACAATGAGAAATATTACGTATTTGATTCACACAGCCGAAATTCATATGGTCAGACTGCAGAAAATGGAACAGCCGTCCTACTTTCATTCTGTAACATAGAAAGTATTGTGTCCCACGTACAGTCTTTGTATCAACAAAGGAGTCGTGCTCAGTTCGATGTCGTACCACTCACACTAGTATCTTCAGCTGAG
>NMRB01001443.1:41534-53058 GCA_002633025.1 Notospermus geniculatus
TGATAGAAGGATGTCCAGTGAATAAACAAAGAAGAGTTCGCCTTGGCATAATGCTGGATTCCCAAGATATTAACCCCCAAAGAAGCTAATAACTGCGATTTCACCCAACTTGTCAAAAATATTCTGGTTTAATCCAAAACGATATTGGGCAAGCAAAGGTGTTTTTCTCTGCTCCTATCCTTGCACTTTATAGCTCACTAAAAATCTCTTTGGCACTATTCAGGGTTTTAGCGTGGCCATCTTCTGAATTTCATGGAGTCACCACTTCGTCCCATTCTGTAGCACTTTTTGGGGTCCCTTGAAATTTTAATCCAGACTCCTAAATCAATGGTTTTGCTTGAGTGGGGAGCCTTTGTCTTATAGATTCATGATAACCCTGAAGTTCTATGGCACCCCTAATATTTAAGCCGTAATCTGGGGGTGGACACATGGAAATTCTGCCACCAGAGGGCTCTGTAAGCCCCAAGTCAGTTCCCCTAAATACACACTCATGCCAAAGGGAAACTTTCAGAAATATCATCAGAATGATCACAGCAGACAATATGAGAAGTTACACAATGGCACCTTTGTGGATTATAGCAATAGGTGGCGCTTCAATGCCACATGTTCATTTCCTCTAAATCCGGAAACATGCCAAATGGAAACCTTCAGAAATATCATTAAAATGATCATGGCACACAATATAGGAAGTTGCGCAACCGCACTTTTCTGTATTACAGCTAAAGGGGGCGCCTCAATACCACATGTCCATTTCACCTCAATCTGGAATCATGTAAAAGGAAACCTATACAAATACCGTATTAAAGAAGGATTAGGACAAGAAGGAAATCAACCTTCTGCAGTGACACATCGCTGAATTGACTTGCTTCAGCAAAAGGTGGCGCTGTATGATAAATTTGCCATATAGGACAAGTACAACAAATAAACAACAAATATACAACAAATAAACCATGTTAGAATGATGTTCTATGTTATATTTGTTCTACTTTGTGTTGAATTTAGGTTTTTTATTGGTAATCAATCATACAAGGGTACCCGTGGCCAAAGCAATTCAATGAAAGTACATAAAAAAGGTGTTTTACTTGGCTTGATCCAACTGCTTTGATCTTAAGTGGCGTTGTATGATTAATATGCCATTAAAATCTAAATTCAACGCAAATGGAACAAATACAGGATGGAACACAGTTGGCTCTATTGTCATAATCATTGTCACGTGATTTGTAGAGCTTATTCTTTCTTGTGTTTGTCCTGTATGGCATATTTATCATACAGCGCCACCTATTGCTAAAGAAACTCAATCCAGCATTGTTCCACTGCTGTGTACTCATTGTCGTACTATTTTTAACGATATTTCTGAAGATTTCCATTTGGCATGTTTCCAGATTTAGAGGAAATGGACATGTGGCATTGAAGCGCCACCTATTGCTGTAATCCACAAAAGTGCCATTGCGTAACTTCCTGTATTGTCTGCCGTGATCATTCTGATGATATTTCTGAAAGTTTCCCTTTGGCATGAGTGTGTATTTAGGGGGAACTGACTTGGGGCTTACAGAGCCCTCTGGTGGCAGAATTTCAATGTTTCTACCCCCAGATTACGGCTTAAATATTAGGGGTGCCATAGAACTTCAGGGTTATTATGAATCTATAAGACAAAGGCTCTCCACTCATGCAAAACCATTGATTTAGGAGTCTGGATTAAAATTTTAAGGGACCCTGAAAAGCACTACAGAATGGGACGAAGTGGTGACTCCATGAAATTCAGAAGCTGGCCACGCTAAAACCCTCAATAGTGCCAAAGAGATTTTTGGTGAGCTATAAAGTGCAAGGATAGGAGCAGAGAAAAACACCTTTGCTTGCCCAATATCATTTTGGATTAAACCAGAATATTTTTGACAAGTTGGGTGAAATCGCAGTTATTAGCTTCTTTGGGGGTTAATATCTTGGGAATCCAGCATTATGCCAAGGCGAACTCTTCTTTGTTTATTCACTGGACATCCTTCTATCAGCTCCATATCAAATTTCAATGGTACTTTCTTGGATAAACATTTTAGTTCCACTTAAAACTGTCGCTACTCTTCATTTTCTATTCTAACACAAAGAAGGGCTCCACCAGGTTATCCAAACTGCCACCAGGTGGTACTTATTTTTATAAAAAACCTGAAGTGTCGACAGATCACTTACCATCATTAATACTTTGGCACTATGTCCCAGCTTGCCATAATAATTCATCGATTTGGCCTTGTTTTTCACAATTTTTCTCATTTTGGGGCGTGACCTCTTGTCTTGTAGGGGGCGCTACAGCCAGAATAATAGGAGTATGAACCTAAAATTTTGGGGTTTTCCATAAGACATCCATATCAACCTCTGTACCAAATTTCATCAATTTCTAGGGGGGTCAACTCCGCAACTTTTGGAAATATTGCCACTTTTCTCAGAGTGCGACTCTTAAGGTATACATGTAGACCATGTTTGTAGAAAATCAAGTGCAAATATACAACATTTCTGATTGTCTGTGTTCACGCTCGGTATCCGTCCATTTCACTTCTTGCTGACGATGGCTGCTGTTGTGGCTCATTTTCAAATTGTTTGGCAAAAATTACAGACCACACTGTGAAACATATTAGCGATGTATTATGCTGCACAAGGATATTATTGAGATGTATTAACAAATGAAATTTATTGAAAATGTTTTAATAAGTTTAAATTAAATGTCAATATAAAAACCATTTGTAATTTCCTTCCTTAAGACGTGTCCATTCCAATATCCTTCTTCACAATTGCTGCAGTTGTTGTATTTACCTATTGGATTGAAAGGACAGATGATGTACCATATTGGATTGAAAGGGCAGATGATGTACCATAAAGAGAAAACGCCAAATAAAATCTGTCCATAAAGGTTGGCCCCCTGCCCCNGTTGGCCCCCCGCCCCCCCCCCCCCCCAGATTTGCCAGTATTAGGCCTATGTACAAAAACTAGCATTATCAGCACAATTCAACTATTGACATTTTTGAACTCCAATGTTCATTTGTTCTACATCATATTCAACATTTTCTATCTCATTTCAGCGAAAACCAGTGCTCTTCACCGACGTGGAAATCACTGGGGAAAAAGCTGACCTAATTCATGTATGGTGACTAATGGGTTAAGTAAAAGCTTGTGCTAACTATTACGCACAGTAGCCATTATTTCTACAAAATAAACTTCTTCAGTCATGCTCTAATGCTTTTTCAAGTGATCACTCCATCTGTCCAACTATGCCCGGTGTTTTGTAGCCGTAACAGCTAGTGACTACAAATTACATCCGAAGGTAGTCCTGGGTGAACTCTACTCGGAAACAAACAATGAATGCGATTTGACGTATATTCAGTTTTCCAGGGGGCGTTTTGTGTACAACGAAATATTGCGATATCTCATGCCCTATGATATATATGCAGACAAAAGTCATGGGGCAGATATATATTTTCTACATCAGTTCAAAGGGAAGTTACTGCCAGATCTGTCCACCAGGGGGCGCTATTCAACAAAATAAAAAAACAGTTTTTTTACTCAATGTATATAGGTTTATTATCTATACAAAATAGATAATGAGGACGAGAGTAAGCAGACTCTACTCATAGGCCTATTCACGGCCTCTGCAGAGTTTTCTTTATACAAACGGAACGTCACCACTACCATACCCAGGTGAAAAACAAAAAGCGAAATGGCCATTTCCAACCGAAGATGTGATAGTGGAGAGGGGTATTTGAATTTTAAAGTCCCACAATATGCATGATACTGGTGTCATGTCCAAGCTCTGTATAGCCAGTAGTAACACCAAGACTGGACTGATACTGTATCCCAACCTTAGCTGACAAAAATGGCCATCACGCTCTTCATTACTTCAGAAGTTCAGCGCGCTGTTGTAACGTGACTAACCCTTCATCAAGTAAGATCCCCCGGTGGTGTCCCCCCATAAGTCCGACACTTCACAAGTCCGACATCCCAAAAGTTCGAAGTATCATAAGTCCGACAATGGAAAAATCACTTCAAAAATGTACCACAATTCCGAAGCACCACAAGTCCGACATCCCACAAGTCCGACGTCTAGAGAAAGGTATCATAAGTCCGACGTTCAGAGAAAG
Source organism: Notospermus geniculatus (assembly GCA_002633025.1). NCBI lineage: Eukaryota > Metazoa > Nemertea > Pilidiophora > Heteronemertea > Lineidae > Notospermus > Notospermus geniculatus. Next base: position 45,656 of record NMRB01001443.1, read on the forward strand.
GTATCATAAGTCCGAAGTACCGTAAGTCCGACATCCCATAAGTCCGACAAGAAGGGGTTGGGAGTTCGGACTTATAGTACTTCGGACTTGTGGGATGTCGGACTTGTGGTACTTTGGATTTGTGGGATGTCGGAGTTGCGGGACGTCGGATTTGTGAGATGTCGGACTTGTGGGATGTCGGATTTGTGGGACGTCGGACTTGTGGGATGTCGGACTTGTGGGGGGGGAATCGTCCCGGTAACATGCTTCAGCTCATTCTTTCATGTGTTGCAACTTCTCCATGCCTAATTAGTAACTTAGATCATTCAAATAGATAGATTTGAACAGGCTGGTCGAGCATGCACTGACACAAGATCATGATCAACCTTGCCATAATGAATTAATCCTGTGGTCTCACTAACCAGCGGGGCATCCAGGCTACCAAGTTGCTTTACCCGGTTGCCGAGAGCGACGTTGATATTCATATCATCATCTTGCCTTTGCGATTGTTGAACGTCATCAGCCGTCGTGCGTCATTCTGACGTTACAAAAACTGCGTCATTCACAACCCATGACGTCGACCATTCGCCTGTCGTTTACGCTAAAATGGTCAACTTTATCGATTAAATTCATCATGTTCCCGCAGAGATTTTTGCTCAAAAGCCATAAGATATATTTTAGCACTTCTGTACTTAATGATAGAAAATTAAAATCAGAAATTGAGTGCAATGTTTTAGTTATATTTGGCCTAGAAACAGGGTGTGCTATTCAGAATTAATTGGAAAATAACGTAAGCCTCACTTTCAATGACGCAGTTATGACCGAGTTGATAGTCAGCGCCGCGTCGCGGATTAGGTCTGCCGGTACCTCATTAAAAAGAAAATTTGAAATTGGAAGTTTTTTTCAAAAATTGTGAAAAAAGTGATCTTATAAAATATCATGATTTTTGCCAAAACACTATGGTTCTGTGCCCAATTGCTACAGATTGTAGCTCCAATGGTGTTTGAGATATTTGGGAAAACTGGGTGTCTTTTTATTTTCTTACTAGAACATACATGCATATATGCATACCATATGTTTTCCGAAATAAAATGTAATTTATTCAAAATTGTATAGGACTACTAGTATCTCTTTAATCCCTCTTCAGAATTAGCAACCTTATCCAACCATGTACATTTGGTGAATAAAATTCAACTACCCATCCTCCAACACTGCGGTGACCCTTACATCATGCACTTGCCTTTATCAAACACAGGCCTAGAATATCAGCTGAGCGCCAGGCCCGTGGGCCTCTTGTTCCACTTTTACAAGTGCCGATTTTCCCCTTTTGCGTTGCTGTCTTGTGATTTTTAGCTCGTCATGGTGTGTCCGTCGTCGTCCATTAGCAGGGTACGTTTCGCAACCGCTGGGGCTATTGATCTGAAACTTGGTATATATTTACCCTAGGTCAAATGACCTATGACACCAAAATAAAATGTAGCCTGCTGTGGACTCCATACCTCCGGCAAAAACCCAACAGGGCTACGACGCCGGTAATGACTAACTAGCTAACATGACACCAAGTTTCGGTCCGATTCGATTCTTGGCTTGGCCACCAGGTGACCACAACCAAAAAGCACAAAAAGTGCAATAACTCCTGAACTAATGACTGGACCATCTCCAAATTTCCATTCATGTGTATCTAACGAGATAAAAAACAATACAACAGGTTTTGATTGGACGTATTTTTCAAGGTCAAAGTTCAGAATTTGGCCATTTGGTGGACTGTTTCGTAACAGCTTGGGCTATTGACCTGAAACATGTAATATACCCCTTTGTCAGATGGTCTATGGCATCAAGTTTCGGCCCGATTCGATTCTTCGATTGGCCACCAGATGGCCCAAACCGAAAAGACATAACGTGCAATAACTCTAATGGGGATACATGACATATACAGCGTGGCCCCAAAAAACGAAACCGCATACTTGCACCTACACAATTGGTACATGTGGATGGGAAATTTTCTTAGGAGCAAAATGAGACCAATTCGGTTCAGTAGTTTTGATTCTAGAACCATTTTTGTGAAGCAAAGTCAGGCCCAGTTGATTATACCTGGTGATTGAAACTGTGACGTTGTTTTGTATGGCAAATTACATAAAGTCAGGTATAAGGGTTCTAAGTGCGATGTTATAAAGAATGGTGCAAGTAAAAGTGTGTAGGTGACCAGTACGGGGTGCAGTTATGACCCGGCCTCACTGTGAATACACAAAGACAGTCTGAGGGAAAATTTACCTTTTTAGCACGGAAGGAACGACTATCCATGGTCATCGATTGCTGGAATAAGCCGATTGTACAATAGGACTTACATTTTGTGCCATGGATTAGGTCACTTCCGACCAGGGAGTAGAAGTTCAGCCAAACGGTAAATCGATCCTGATACAATACAATTTCACTTTATTTCATCAGCGATCCACCTCAAACGGCCAGGCTCGATCGCTGTCTACATATCACTCGGCGAAAACCACGATAAAACGTGTTAAAAAGGTAACATTTCCCTCGGACTATTTCGTTCCTTGTTCGTTCATCATGCGTTTCATGGGCGCAGCCATGTTTAATCAGCCGTTGGCCAATCAGATTCGGATGCTCTGAGCTGGACACTCGCCACCTGGCGGTAACGAAAGTTTTGGCCTTTGCTACCAGACTCTCTCCTGTAAGAGAGAGAGGCTGGTGACGCGAGACTAGCAACCAGAATGTTTCCTAACAGGAAGATAATACAAATTTTACATGTAAAATAATAAAAATTTACATGTGTCTCTTAATTGGTAATTGACATGGATTTTGTCAAAGTCGTACAAACTTGCCAGATAATGTTATGAATGTTCTCTATTTCTGGTCACCTATAACTACAGCAGCCAGGTGAGCACAATGGCCCTGGCCATTTCATTGGAGGTAGGCATCCAGTTCTCGTCTTGTCATCTTTTTCCCGATAATTTATAGGTTAGATTGATGCCAGCTGTTGTGGTCTGCGGATAGAGGTGTAGGCCTATACGTACTTCATGTACTCACTGTCTTTCTACATGTGTATATCGGGTGATTCAAAAAAAACGTTCCGAACTTTAAGGGTTAATAAATGTCTTTATAATTAAGGTAAACGTTGCCACTTGGTTGGGACCAAGAAACACACAATCTGAGGTAATTCGCCAAATCTCATTGATTTAGCTTGTAAACTTCCTGAATTATGACAAAAAGTATCACACTGTCTGAAAAAGGCAATATCCAAAGCAAATAGAAAAGGTCATTTGAAGAGGTGACAGATTGCCCTCCATTTTGTTGAAAAACGGCCCTCACACGCTTTTTCCACGATGCTGTTACTTTCTAAATTCTCGTACAATACGTGCCCTGCCCTGCCCTGCCCCCTCCCGTACGGTACTTACCCGCCCCTGACCATCCTTTTCCTAAAAAACAGGACTTGATTAACTTAATCAAATCGTGGTTTGTGGAAAAACTTCTTGTCTGCAGTGCTAAAAACCATGTTATTGTTAAACAAGCAAGATTCCCAATTCAACTGAACAAACTTTTTGGTTTTGCCATGGCATGATGTGTCGAGACATCATGAGGAGCAGACCAACACGCTATACCGGCAACAAGATAGAGACGGGTGCCCCCAGACGACATTTGATTGGCAGGTATCATTTGCAGGTAACTTGCACTGTGCAGGATATTGCATTTTTCAGATACTTTTTGTCATAATTTAGGAAGTTTGCTAGCTAGATGAATGAGATTTGGCTAATTACCTCAGATTACGTGTGTCTTCGTCCCTGCCAAGTGGCAATGTCATACGTTAATTGTAAGAAAATTTATTTGTCAGGTTCTTCGTGACACTAATAAAAGGAAGTCCCGAAGTCGGCAGATATGGTTCGTTACACAATTTATTATCAACGGAACGGAGCCATCTACAGCGGGGTCACCATCACCAACCAAGACACACGTACAGGAAACTGAAACAAAAACCAGAAGTACAGAATAAGGCGACATATAACACAAATTCTCATACACCAGTGCCTGCCGTTAACTCCACTTACTTCATTACCAGTACACTAACAGAGACGTCTCTTACGGAACTTACTAGTATTCTTCATACATATATACGGGGTGCTAATTAAGCACCAGACACAGAGGCACCGACACATACATGACAGCTACTCAATAAATACTCCTTACTATCTAATTGTGAAATGACTTGTTCACCTTATTCACTTTATATTACCACTTTACCTAATGTACGTGAACTTTACCTTCACCAAACCACGTTCAAATAATTCTCAACAAACTTACCCCATGACTCCAACGAACTACACCAAAATACACAAACATTCCCAAACATTCACAAAGTATATGTACACTGTACAGCTTAAAAAGGTCTGCCCTGTTCCACCTTCTTAGCAGGAATGTGCCAAAACCAGTGGCTCCTAATCCCCTACACAATACCCAATCACATTCATTCATGCATTCTCTAGACCACATGTAATCCCACACAGATCAACAGGAACATGAACACATTTTAACCCCTTCTAGAGGGAGCTCGTGACATTATTAACCCCTAAACTTCGGAACGTTTTTTCTGAATCACCGATACACTGATCACTGATACAGTGGTATGGCAACCTTGCGTAACGGTAACGCGTTGGGTTTGCGTATTGTGCGGTAGGTCCGTACAGAATGTGGTAGGTCCGCATTCATGTGTAGCGAATGAGGGCCCTTACGGTGTCGGGTAATCGATGGCCAGGGACTATCGCTTCCCCACAAATGTTTCAAACCGTTTTACTAAATCTATCGTCCCTGAACGCTATAGGGTTATGGACTGCCAACACCCGGTTGAAGTCAAGTCAAGTTTTACACGTAATGCTTTGAAATACAATACAAGAATTGCCACTGGCGGCCGTAAAAACATCTAGCAATGACAAAAGATTGAATTTTTTGATACTTGGACGAACATTTTAACACTGCCATTGACGCTAGATCGCCATCTTGAAAATCTTGACGTCATCGTCGGTGGGCTTCTTTTTCAAAATGGTATTATTTGCAGAAAACAGTATTTATCTTGTCGAAAATGAAACAGATGTGACGAAAGTAGTATGGTTCCCTTCACGTTTCCCCTTTGGGTTTTCCCCTGATCAGCATGCAACCTTTCACGCCTGTGGCTTTGTACACTCGTCCCCAGCGTTTAGTTGGCCGTAGGTATAGACCCACTAAACACTGGCATGATTGGCGCCAAAACTGACTTATGGCGCTGTTTGACGAGATATCCAATCACGAGCCGTCATCACGGGTTTAGCCGACGCCGGAGTAACATACTTTCTGATTGGCTATGATATGTGTACAAAATGTACACTGTGTATTCATACTTTACGCAATTGGAAAGTCAACAAGATCAACGCCGTTTGCAAATATGAGCAATGTTGTCACGCACCTGTTAGTCTGCCCCCACGTTTTGGACATTTTGAAGGGTATATAATCCAGTTGCCTCATGAAAGCTGCCGAGAATCACTAATTTGGTCCGTTTTACTGGCGAGTATCGCGCAGATTCCCAAATGGGGATTCCCCGAATCGACAGCGAGCGCCGTCTGTTGGTCATAAGTTGAGATTGGCGTCAACAATGGCAGTTTCTAAGCGCGGATAACGAAGTGGGTAGCGGTTTGAAACTGCCGGGGGAGTTTAGTGGCTTTGGTAAATGGCTGTTTTTCATTGGACCCCTACTTTGTATCTTATCTTTTCCCTTCTGAATATTCATGACCTTCTTTCATTTTATTACCACTTTAAGCGACTCCTTCCAGCCTTACCATTCGTTGTGACAACACTTTATACGTTTACCTCTTCAATATATTTTATTATCTCCATAATACCAGCTTTTGACATTCTTTTGCTATCAAGAAGTCAAGACCTCTTCCTGATGTACATGTAAGTACCATAGCCATCTAAAAGAATCTTGGACGCTAAAGTTAAGTGGAAAGTGGCCGAAGGTAGGCCTTTCCTTTCACGTGGCCATCTGTCATCCGGACCTGGTTGTCCAATGTCGGTCCCTGTACTTGGAGTACACACTGATGGCACTATGGCATACAGTATTGATTTTATCGATCGGCCGGTGGCCGTCAGGTGCCTCAGAAAAGATGGAATTTAGACAACTTTTATGCCCTAGTTGGGTGTTTCCTAGTTGGGTGTTGGGTTGTGAGATAGTTGGTTGCTCTCTCTCTTATATAGTTAGGTTATCAATTGATACTCTCCTCCGTGGTAGTCGTATTGTTAAAGTTTATTCAGGCAAAAGTTGAGTAGGCCGCCACGGGTCGCCATATTGGTAGTGTTGCAAATTAGACCCAAGTTTAGAGGTAAATAATTAATTATGTAATTTTCTCGAGTGTTCCTTGTAAAAGTTATGTGACAGGCCGGATCTTAAAGTTTTTATACGCGAAATTTCTACCTTTTTGTAATGAGGAACCGGAGGAACTAACGTCACGACGTGGCGCTGTGAGCAGTGCGACCGAAGTTTCTTTTTTCTAACGTTATTTCCATTCATTTCTGGCGGGAAAAGCTCCCGTTTGTTTCGGTCGCCTGGCATTAAAATTTACACCATCTTGTAGCAGATGAAAATGTCTACATTTTGCTGTGCTTTTTTTCCTTAAAATGAAGACATAGATGACGATTTCGGCAACGTCTTTCCTTTTTTTTCCTGTAGAAAATGTACTAGGGATGTTGCAGATTCTCTGACAATACAATCTGCCAAGAACTTGTACGACTTCGCATGCGGGAACCTCGCTGACTCCTCTAAGATTGGCAAAAGCGCTTCTCTGCACAAAAGGCGTTTCTTTCTGGTACCGGGAGATGATATCAAGACAAATCGTGATCGAGCTCAGTTCTACACAATAAAGGGGACTCAAAAGATTCATAGTGTTGCATCATGTAACTGTGAAGGAAAAATAAAAACTAGGAGTTTGACCTGTTACTGTGTGTCTTGTCTCCAAGGAAAGGATGACAATTGTGTGAACAAGGACTTGTTGAACCCTTCACACTGGTTAAATTTACAAATGAAACAAACGAGGCAGAAAAAGATGATGGTAAATCTGGAGCTGAGGAGGAGGACAGGGACGCTTCCTTGGAATTTGGGATGTTGTCACTCATTACCAGTGACAGTGTTGTTGCTGTGAGGCCAAACTCTGAGTCCCTAAGTGATTACTTCCTTGTGCACGTGACATCCCCTGGTGTTGTAGAACTTACGGAAAGTACTGAAAATCTGGGTCATTCATATGGCAAAGGGACGAAAGTAATTAAAGGATATTATTATGAAGTTGAGAAGTCAAACAGGTCAGGCATTCTCTATAAGGTGAAGAGTAGACAGGATGTCTTAATCCCTGCTGGAAGTGTCCTTTATGTGGGAATAGAACTGGCTCAGT
>NMRB01001443.1:62543-80493 GCA_002633025.1 Notospermus geniculatus
CCAGTGACGTTTCAACTGACTTTACAGAAATAACCACAAGTGAACTAATGTTGTCCAGTGAGGCTTCAACTGACTTTACAGAAAGAACCACAAGTGAACCAATGACGACCAGTGAGGCCTCCACTTACTTCACAGAAAGAACCACAAGTGAGCCAATGACGACAAGTGAGGCTTCAACTGACTTCACAGAAAGAACTACAAGCGAGTCAATGACCACCATTGGGGCTTCCACTGACTTCACAGAAAGAGTTACACAGAGTGAGTCAGCGTCAACCAGTGAGGCTTCCAATGGTTTTACAGAAACAACTACAAGCGTGCCTACGTCATCCAGTGAGGCAGTCACTCTGTTGATAGAAGGGACTGCAAGTGAGCCAGCGTCTACAAGTGAGGTTTCCACCGACTTTTCAGAAAAGATCACAAGTGAACCTTTGTCATTAAGCGAAGTTTCCACAGAGTTCGCAGAAGGCGCCACAAGTGTGGGCACTAGTTCAACAGAATTCACATCGACAGAAGAGGCAACAGAGGTCACAACAGAGCCAATGTTGACAACAGAACCTTCAACAAACCTAACTGCACAGGCTACTGGTTTTATGGAATTATCATCAACAGATGAAACAACAATGGCCAGAAGGGAACCGATATCCACTACACCACCCTCGACGGACTTCACTGGAGAGACTACTGCTTCAACAGAATCCACGTGGACAGAAGAGGCTACAGAAGTCACAACGAAACCAAGGTACACTATGGAACCTTCGACGGACCTCACTGTCGAGGTCACAGATGTACTAGAATTCACATCAACAGACCAGAAAACAGAGGTAACAACAGAACCGACGTTCACTACAGAATCTTCAACGGACCTAACTGCTGCGGTCACTGGTGCAAAAGATTTCTCATCAACAGAAGAGGCAACAGGAGTCACAACAGAGTCAATGTCCACAACGGAACCTTCAACGGCCCTCACTACCGAGGCTTCTGGTTTAATGGATTTCTTATCAACAGACGAGACAGCAATGGCTACAAGGGAATCGACGTCCACTACAGAATCTTCAACGGACCTAAGTGATACGGCCACTGGTGCAACAGAATTCACATCGGCGGAAGGGGCAACAGAGGCCACAACAGAAATAATGTCCACAAGGGAATCTTTAATGGACCTAACTACTGAAGCTACAGGTTTTACGGAATTCTCATCAACAGACGAAAGAGCTATGGCCACAAGGGAAACAATCTCCACTACACAACCTTCAACAGACTACACTGGAGAGACTACTGCTCCAACAGAGGCCACGTCGACAGAAGAGGCAAGAGAAGTCACAACAGAACTAACGTCCACAATGGAACCTTCGACGGATCTTACTGTCGAGGCCACTGGTGTACCAGAATTCGCATCAACAGAGCAGACAACAGAGATAACAACAGAACCGTCGTCCACTGCAGGATCTTTGACGGACCTAACTGCTGTGGCAACTGGTGCAGCAGAATTCTCATCGACAGAGGAGGCAACAGAGATCACAACAGAGCCAACGTCCACGACAGAATCTTCAACGACCCTCACTACCGAGTCTTCTGGTTTAACGGATTTCTCATCAACAGACGAGACAGCAATGGCTACAAGGGAACAGATGTCCACTACACAACCTTCTACGGACTACACGGAACAGACTACTGCTTCAACAGAGGCCCCATTGACAGAAGAGGCTACAGAAGTCACAACAGAACTAACGTCTACTATGGAACCGTCGACGGACCTGACTGTCGAGGCCACGGGTGTACCAGAATTTGCATCAACAGGCCAGATAACAGAGGTCACAACAGAACTAATATTGACAACAGGACCTTCAACGGACCTCACAGCAGAGGCCACTGGTCAAACGGAATTTACGTCGACAGAAGAGGCAACAGAGGTTACAACAGAAGTAATGTCTACAATGGAACCTTTGACGGATCTGACTTCAAAGGACCACACAGCAGAGGCCACTGGTCAAACAGAATTTACGACGACAGAAGAGGCAACAGCAGTCACAACAGAACCACTTGCCAGCACGGAAACTTTGGCGGACGTAATTTCTGAGGCCACAGGTCCTACAAAATTCACAACAGAAGCAATGTCGACAAGGGGACATACAACGGATCTCGCAGCTGAGGCCACTGCTCCAACAGAATTCACATCAACTGAGCAGCCAACAGGCGCAACAGGGGAACCAATGTCCACTACGCAATCTTCAACGGGCTTCACTGAAGAGATGACTGCTCTAACGGAATTCACATCGACAGAAGAGGCAACAGAGATTACAACAGACGTAATGTCCACAATGGAACCTTCGACGGACCTCACTGTCAAGGCCACGGGCGTAGCAGAATTCGCATCAACAGACCAGATAACAGAGGTGACAACAGAGCCAATCTCGACAATGGGACCTTCGACGGACGTCTTAGAAGATACTACTGCTTCAACAGAATTCAAATCGACAGAAGAGACAACAGAAATCACAAGAGAAGTAATGTTCACATCGGAACCCTCGATGGACCTCACTGCTGAGACAACTGTTCAAATAGAATTTACCTGGACAGAAGAGACAACATCAGTCAGAAGAGAACCAATCTCCACAACAGAACTTTCGACGGACCTCATTCCCGAGGCCACAGGGCCTACAGATTTCACTTCAACTGACCAGCCAACGAAGGCAACACGGGAACCAATGTCCACTACACAATCATCAACGGAGTTCACTGAAGAGATGACTGCTCCAACAGAATTCTCATCGACAGAAGAGGCAACAAGGGAATCAATGTCCACTTCACAATCTTCAACAGACTTCACAGAAGTCACTACAGCTCCAAAAGAATTCTCATCCACAGAAGAAACAACAGGCTTAGCAGAACCAGTGTCCGCAATGGAAGCTTCGACGGATCTCACTCCTGAGTCCACAGGCCCGACGGAATTCATATCAACAGATCATACAACGGAAGCAACAAGAGAATCAATGTCCGCTACACAATATTCAACGGACTTCACTGAAACGACCACTGCTCCGACAGAATTCACATCGACAGAAGAGGGAACCGAGGTAACAACAGAACGAATGTCCACAATGGAACCTTCGACGGACCTCATTCCCGAGTCCACAGGTCCAACAGAATTCACATCAACTGACCAGCCAACGGAGGCAACAAGCGAATCAATGTCCACTAAGCAATCTTCAACTGACTTCACTGAAGTCACCACAGCACCAACAGAATTCCCATCAACAGAAGAGGCAACAGGAGAACCAGTAACAGCAGAACCAGTGTCCGCAATGGAAGCTTCGACGGATCTCACTCCTGAGTCCACAGGCCCGACGGAATTCATATCAACAGATCATACAAAGGAGGCAACAAGGGAATCAATGTCCGCTACACAATATTCAACGGACTTCACTGAAACGACCACTGCTCCGACAGAATTCACATCGACAGAAGAGGGAACCGAGGTAACAACAGAACGAATGTCCACAATGGAACCTTCGACGGACCTCATAACTGAGTCCATAGGGCCGGCAGAATTTACATCAACTGACCATCAATCTTCAACTGACTTTACTGAAGAGGCTACAGCTTCAACAGAATTCTCATCGACAGAAGAGGCAACAAGCCTTACAACAGAACCTGTGTCTGCAACGGAAGGTTTGGCGGATCTGACTGCTGAGGCTACTGGTCCAACAGAATTCACATCAACAGAGCAACCAACAGAGGCAACAAAGGTCACGACAGAACAAGTGTCCACAACGGAACCTTTGACGGATCTGACAGCTGAGGCTACCGGTCCAACAGAATTCACACCATCAGAAGTGACGACCACAAGACAACCGATGTCCACAGTGGAATCTTCAACAGATTTTACGGCAGGGTCTATTGGTCCAACAGAATTTACATCAACTGATGGGACAACAGACGCCCCAACAGATCAGATGCTTACGACCCCACCAACAGACTTCACTGCAGAGGTCACGCATTCAAGCCAACCCACATCAGCTGAGGAAATAACAGAAGTCACAACAGAACCAACAACCAGAGAAGAGTCTTCAACAGGTTTGATGGCAGGTACTGGTTTTCCGGAATATGCATCAACTGAGGATACAACAGCAGTTACAAGACAGCCAATGACTACGATTGAAATCTCCACTGAGTTCAAAGAGGATTCTCCTGGATCTACAGAATATTCAGCGCCTTTATCTTTTAGTACAACTGAGGGACCAACTGGTTTTGCAGTAATTTCAGAAACAGAGCTGACGAGCGAAACGTCTTCTTCTGGTGTCACAGAGACAACAAGAACCAGAGGGGACACTTCCACAGGTTTTGTGGTAGATATTACCTCTACGGAGTATGCATCATCCAATGAGGCAGCAGAAGAAACAGGAGAGCCAATGTCAACTCCTGAAACCTCCACTGATTCTGTTGCAGAAACAAGTTCTTCTGGATATGAGGACACAGAGAAGACTACTGACGTCAAAACTGAGTCAATAACCATTGCGGGGAGTTCAACTGGTTTCATCGGAGAAACCTCAGAATATGGAACAACTCTGGAGATGACAAAGGTCACAACGAAGCAGATGTGGACAACGGGATATTCATGGGACTTCATAGCTGACGAAACCGAAAGCACGGAAGTGAAAGTGACAACGGAGTTGCCTACAGAAGTAACTACAGTACCAATGTCAACTACAGATGCCTCAACGGACTTCATAGCTGAGACAACTGACGGAACCGAAAGCACGAAAGTGGAAGTGACAACGGAGTTGCCTACAGAAGTAACTACAGTACCAATGTCAACCAGAGATGCGTCAACGGACTTCATAGCTGCGACAACTGATGGAACCGAAAGCACGACAGACGTGACAACGGAGTTGCATGCAGACGTAACCACAATACCAAAGTCAACTAGAGATGCTTCAACTGGTTTCTTAGGTGAGACAGACACACTCTCGACTGAGCGACGAAGAGGGGGGACTTTAAGCCAGCTGTTAACTACTGGGTCTCCTACCGACTTTGTGACAGGGGCGACGGCTCTGAGAGAATACTCCTCAACGGAATTCACGACAGAGCCAGTGTCAATTACTGATATTTCAACTGATTTCACAGCAGAGACTTCTAGTTTCGCAGCAGAGACTACTAGATTGACAGACAAAACGACTTCAGCTGAGAGAACCACGGAATTCGTTATCAATACAAGTTCTCAGGAATATGGATCAACTGAGGGCACAACTGAGGGCACAACTGAGCCAATGTCTACGGCTAGGCGTTCTAGTGAATTAATCGCAGATGCCAGTACTACGGAATACACAACAACTGATGGCATAACCGAGATCAACACGCTACTTATGACCAAGGCTGTGACTGCGACCAACTTCATAGCCAGTACAGATTCTAAAGAATATGTGTCGACTGAGGGTGCAACGCAACGTACACCCACAGCTGAGAAACCAACAGATTTGGTGTCAGCAGATACTAGTGGTATGGAATATTCCTCAACTGAAGGGACAGCAGAACCAACGACCGCCATCGAGACTTCGACTGATTTCACAGCAGGGACAGATTCGACGGAATATGCATCAACCGTTAGGACAACACTGCTTATGACCGAGGCGAGGACAACAGCCAAGAGTTCCACTGATTTATTGGCAGAGACAGCAGCTGCAATGCAGTCAACAGAAGCCGAGCCCACAACAGATGCACCGATATCAGTAACACCTTTGTACTATCCAACTTCTGAAGGATCTGTAGAAAGGACATCCACTGAAGTGACATCATCAGATGTGTCCACGAACGAAGGTGGTACACTGATGACCACTGATGCTCTGGTGACAACTGACGCGATGTCATCATTCGGCACAACAGAAGGACCGATATTCCCAGTAACTTCAGGAACACAAGTGACAAGCGAAACAGCTTCCGCAGCATCTGAAACAGGCCTCAACATTGGAACAAGCGAAGGTAGTTTTGCTTCTGCCGAATCGACAACAGATTCCTCTACAGATATGCTGACAACTGAATCGCCACAACAGACCACGAGGCAAGGGACGGTAACAAGGACACTTCGGACAGAAAGTGCTTCACCTGAAACAACACAGGCGATGGTTGACTCATCCACCGGAGTGCAACCCTCTACTGGAGGAAGCCAGGTTCAGGAATCTACTCTTCGTGCTGATGGAGATACGACCACCGATGGGGCCAGTCACTTTACCACATCCATTGGACAAGTGAAAGCGACCTCGCAGACAACGGAGTGGCCATTTCTGTCAAGCCTGCATTCTACCCTCTCAAATACCGGTACCTACTTTGGGACGGACACCATGCATCAGCCAACTGTCCCATCAGTCAGTCAAACGGTTAGAACAAGCAAGAAACCCCTTGTAACGCCACGAGGAACAACGCTTCAACCAAATACAACTGCAATCCGAAGTTCTACCGGGTCAACTGGCAAGTCAACACCAGCTGACACTTCACCGTCGGGTAAGGTATTTTTGTGAACTACACTGTCGAAGACGATCATATATCCAACATAGAGCACAAAAAACGACACACAAAAGAGGAGGGATCTCTACTAGAAAGTGCCTGAGGAAGACTCCGGTTGGGGTCGGAAATTTGTGAAATTCGGAGACGACTTTACGTTTACTCTCATAGACGATCAAATTCCCATCAACATTCTTCAAGCTATACTACTGAACCGTGATGAGTACCGGTAGGTCCAATGATTATACGTCGTAAAGCAAATCTGTTATTTTCAGTTCCACCAAAACCCAGAGAAAAGCTCCTCAATGTTCGGAGTCAACTTATCCTGAAGTTGGACAAGTCTGTGAGAAACCTGAAAAATGACACTGAGAGAGAGGAGATACTTCGGGCTTTGCGTTCATTCGTACGTACATGTATCTGTAGTTTCTTCAGCACCTCGTTGAGCAACAGCTTGGTTCCTTTCCCCTTCGGACAGAAGACCAGCAGCTAAGGAGCCTTGATAGGCTTTGAGGAGCTTTGACAGCCTTTTGGTTATCACGCCCCTTAGCATTGAGTGGCAGGCCCCGGTGTAATATAATCAGATGCACCCCCGTGTCTGACGCATCCCTTCTATTGTGTGGAAGGCATTTGGTCACGGCAGGCTCTGTCAGTAGATGCTTGTCCCATAGTAACTGATACTTATTCCGTGAAAGTCTTCTGTTGGGAGGCATTCTGTGACGGGGTGCATCTGAACATACCACACCGGGTTCGAATCCTGGGCTATGTGGGATTAATCATCCCTGGCTCTAAAGTCTGTCGCGTAGGACAAAAAGCCGTGGTGCCTTGTATTGTGCCTTTGCAAGGCAATAAAAGACCTCATCCAAGTGAGGAACACGAGTAGCTTGAGATCGCCTCTTCCGTACTTACCAAGGCCAATGATGCTATCGCTTCGGCCCTGATAGAAAAAAAATTAATACAGATACAAATACCGGTAGCTAATGAGACAAGCAGGCAGGCGAACCAGCCTTGGGTTGATTGTATGGATATTCTTTCTAGGTCCAGAAATCCCTCTCCAGCCACCCCTCCGTCAAAAACAGTACGGTGCACAACATCACCAAGGAAGCAAACCACAGTGTAGCGAGGTATTCCATGACTTTGAAAATGAAATCGCTGAAGAACTACACCCTAAATTCCCTGGTGAAATCCATTATGGACACACTGAAGAATAAGTCGTCAACGGGCAATGACACCAAGATAGCTAAGAAGGTTAAACTTCTGCTTGGACCCACAACCAGAAGACTCATAGGTATGTAGGACTGGTTTTGGCGAAAAGCCCAAGCAGTGATGGGCTCGGATGTAAATTCGTGATACCATCGACAGCTCACATGAAAATGTGAGCTGATAGCCTAGTGGTTATCACATACTGCTAAGCAAGTGGCAGGGCCTGGGTTCGAATCGAAGCTCTCTTCAGAGGCTTCGAAGGGCTTCTTGGCTAAGAAGGGCAAATTGTTGCTTGGAGCCACTACTAGAAGACTCATTGGTAAGTGCGACTGATTTTGGCATTAAGGCCAAGCAGGATGGACTCCGACATAAAATCTTGATAGCGTCGACAGGTCACATAAAAATGCGAGTCCTTATAATGCAGTGGTTTTCACGTCCGCTTAGCAAGCAGCAGGTCCTGGCTTCGAATCCAGCCTGGGCCATATGGAATTCTTGGCTCTTCACGTCTTTTGCATGGGACAGTACGCCGTGGTTCCTTGTACCTTGTACCCAGTGGTTATCACGTCCGCTTAGCAAGCGGCAAGGTCTGGGTTGGAATCCAGCCCGGGCCATCTGGGTTGGAATCCAGCCCGGGCCATATGGGATTTCTAGCTCTTCACGTCCGTCGCATAAGACAGTAAGCCATGGTGCCTTGTGTCTTTGCAAGTAAAAGACCCTTTCCAAGTGAGGAACATGAGTAGCTTGAGATGGCCTCTTCCATTATAGTTAGCAGGGTCAGTAATGTTTTGGCTGCGCACCTCAGCTGTAGATTAGGAGAGGTTGATAATGTCCTTGCATTCTGTTGTTCATAGGTGCCCTCCGATCCATTGACGTTTGCACAGCCACCAACATCTGCCCCTTCGGACACTCCTGCGTTTCGCTGAATGGAACCAAACTGTTCGGTTACAAATGCAAACACAAGTGTGACACCTTCAGATGTAAGAATGGCGCTTGTAACCTAAACAGGAAAGGAGACCCCACTTGCAAGTAAGTGACAGCATAGATCCTCTGTTGCCATGAGATAGGGTGGACGCGAGGGTGACCTAACCGCTGGTCGGCCAAGATTGCATGAGGAGGCTTTGCCTGGAGGCTTAGATACGGTGGACGCGAGGATGACCTAACCGCAGGTCATTCGAGATTGCATGAGGAGGCCTTGCCTGGAGGCTGAGATACGGTAGACGCGAGGATGACCTAACCGCAGGTCATTCGAGATTGCACGAGGAGGCTTTGCCTGGAGGCTGAGATACGGTGGACACGAGGATGACCTAACCATACATGTAGGTCATTCGTGATTGCATGAGGAGGCCTTGCCTGGAGGCTGAGATACGGTGGACGCGAGGGTGACCCAACCGCTGGTCCGTCGAGCCTGCATGAGGCTTTGCTTGAAGGCTGATGGCGTACCATTATTTTCACATCGATCTTGACCAAAATCCAGTGTCTTTCCTCTTTTATAGGTGTCTTGTGACAGAGCTCTACTTATATATCGGAGAACACTGTGACATCCGAATCCCCCGCACGTCATCTGGCGATGGACGTCCAAAACTCATGGCCCTGGGCGTCATCATGGCTGCTGCCTTTCTCATCGGTGTAGCTACAGTGTGCACGTGCTATGCCATAGTGATCAGGCGCAGGCGTAAAAGGAAGAGGGAGGAAGAATGGACTGACCAGTAAGTGTACGAGAAAGGGAACACCAAGGGGAAAATCTTCGATCACATGACGAATGCTCTCTGATCACCTCTCTGCAGCACGTTGTTTGATTGCACAAGACCATATCGAGCTTTCCTGGTGCTGTAAAGTTTGAGAGTATCAACAATCATTACTTGAAGGTATATGATATCTGTATCAAACACAAACCATGTTTTGTTCGGGTTTTCATTCCAACAAAAATGGATTATACAGTCGATTCACCCTTGAGCCTTCTCGTCGCAGTCAGCTTACTCCTGCCTTTAATGGAGAGCTCTCGTGGGTTTTTCGGAGGTAAAATGCATGTGTGGCAACCTGCCTGACATTGTAGAAGGCTCTACCCACTGAATGTCACACATTTTAACCCCAAGGCGATGTCGGAACAGGACCGGAGATGGTCTTGAAGATTTGGAGTCTCCTGGCGACTCTGTCTGCCTCTCTGCCTCAGGTTTGNCTGCCTTCAATGAAGAGTTCTCATGGGTTTTGCGGAGGGAAAATGCATGTGTGGCAACCTGCCTGATATTGTAGAAGGCTCTACCCACTGAATGTCACACATTTTAACCCCAAGGCGATGTCGGAACAGGATCGGAGATGGTCTTGAAGATCTCCTGGCGACTCTGTCTGCCTCTCTGCCTCAGGTTTGTTCGCCCCTCCCCCCTCCCAAGCTCGGTATAACTTGGTGAATTTATTTGTAATGCTGCTGTCATTCTTCTACAGTTACGTTGACATCTACGACATCTGCGACGGGGCCTCGTGGGACTGGCTGACCAACATGGATTCATGGAACAATGCCACCATCAATGACATCAACGAGGCCGAAACCCATCAAACATGTCAAACAGACCCAATGGAGATCTACCCATCGTGGCGGATACCACGAGTTCAATTCAACGATACCTGGTTTGAAACTGAACAACCAAAGTCGAACGGACACATAGAATTCCTGCAACCAAGGCGACCGACCCTCGAAGGGTCACCGTTGGTCCTACGACCGCCTGCACCGTCTGATGACACCTGGCAAGAGGCCAGTTCCACTGACAGTGACGTCATCAGTTACCCGGATGGTGTTTTTGAAGTGAATGATGAACTCTATGGAAACCTGACGTCATTCAGGCTGCCGTTTTTTCCACGGGCGAAACTAGACCACCCTCCTGATAGGGGCCATCCCTCACCAGAGGACACCAATCCTGATGAGGATGTAAGTATTGCAAATCAAGGTTTTATTCGCCACTTTAGTCTTCCTCCTCAACAGTACAGTTTGGAAATGACCCATTTTTTACAGTTTTCGTATTACTCAACATATTCTGATGACGATGAGCACACAGTCCAAACACCGACCTTGGCCCGTGATGACGTCACGGAGGTGGACTCCGCATGTAACGCAACGGAGCCACCCTACACTGACCAATACAATACCATCGATTCGTACTTAAATGGAAATGGACGGGATATGAGAGTGAGTAATCAGAACAATCTGTCCGATGAGGGCACCTCCGACTCGTTTTGTGTCATTTTCATATAACCTAATCGATATCACGTCCGCTTAGCAAGCAGCAGGTCCCAGGTTCGAATCCAGCCTGGGCCATATGGGGTTAATCATCCCTGGCTCTTCACGTCCGTCGCATGGGACAGTAAGCCGTGGTGCCTTGCACCTTGTGACTTTGCAAGGACAAGTAAAGACCCCATCCAAGTGAGGAACATGAGTAGCTTGAGATGGCCTCTTTCTGGGGCCAATAATGATATGGCCTCAACCCTAACGGGAAAGAAATCTAATACAATACAACACCATGAATACAATCTAGCTAGACCAAGGCCAATCACGTCAACCAGCAATCGCCTTGCATGTTGGAAATATTACGTTTCGGACAAAGATTGTTCCAAATTCAACTGTGAATTGATAAAGTTTTCTTGACGACTGTTTCAGATGCGGCTCGTCCCACATACACCACGTGACCTGTTTAAAATGTAACACGTGTGTATGGTATCCTGTGAATGTTCAGAGGACAAACGAAGTTTGACGATTTAACTCATTAGTCTGTACGTATTTTACATGATTGTATGAAATCATGTCTCGTTCAATTTACGCCCAGATTAAGAAATAAGTACATTAACTTCACAATGAACCTCTTTTTGTTTTTCAGGTTGGGTGAGACTGAAGGACGACACAAGGGTGGATCAAACAGCGAACATTGCCATTTTTACTGTGATCAAAGTACATAAATCTGTAACTACACATATCTGTGCACGTGGCTAACGTGACTGTATAGTTAAAATAGCCAATTGTTTATTAGTATACATTCGGCAAAAGGATGTCAGTGTGTTGATCAAGGGTATCAAGCCAGGGGAGGGGTGGCAGGTCAGAAAAAGGAGCAGCCACAGCTTTTGGACGTGGGGGGGGGGGGGGTTCAATAGGGGGGGTCAATATGGGTCGACATCATCACCATCAAAATCCGAGGATGAATGAAAAGAAACACGGGGACGCATGAAGCGTGTGTCAAACTCTTTGAAGGCCATATTCATTTATTAAACAATTCTGTCATTTTTAGCATAATTATCAAATGGGTCAATTACCATTACTACCACTTTTGATTGGAAGTTTCTGTAGATTACGCCCAATAAACTATTGTTACACACTGTTCTGTTCTGCCTTTTTACTCAAATATGATTTGATTTGCTCATGTAACGAAAGGGTGAACAAGAGCAACGTTTGTCTTCAGGATCACCTTCTTCGAAACATCCCTAAACCATCAGTTGAAAATTAAGTTGTACTCTGTTCCCTCTACACAACTGTCTTAAGCTTCAGAACCTGTGATTTGTTTTCCCGTCCGTTTGCATACACTAAATACGTGACTCCATCGATGGAGAATGACTCCCAGTCCACACTACTTCCCGTCAGCATCCTGTGTACTGGAGCAAATCCGTCCATTCCCTGCCACCGATAGATGACGCTGCGATGATCATCGGGGTTCCTGCTGTACTGCATGTTGCTACTGACGAGGTAGGCATCGCCTCCTAGTTGGAAGAATTCCCAGTCGGTGGCGCTGAAATGAGTGAGACCAGAAATGAACTATCAGGCATCTTATTAGTTACCCGTTCATGAGAGCTACCCCAGCCGTCAATTCGTGTTTTTGTTCCAACACAAGTTAAGAAAGTCCCGTGAAAGTGGCACGCTTCCATGTGAAATAATCTGACTAATGATCGACTGTGATGACTATTTTTGTTCATTATCTAACTGTTGCTAGCAAACCTTCTCGGTTCGAACAAAAACACGAATCGGCGGCTAGGGTAGCTCTCCTATGACTTTAACAAGAACACTGCTAGGCCCGTAGATAGTCCACTTCCTACATGCTAGCTTACTGCAGGCAGAAACTAATGAACAATATACCAGTTGATCTCTGATTAGTTCAAGCCGACACGACACGACATGACGTAGCCGATACCACCAACCAGTGAGAACAGAAACATATTTAAAGTTAAAGTTAAAGTTAATAGTCTGATATCAACAACGGTAGAGGTGTCATCCGACTTTACACTTTAACCCCAGTCTATCCTGAAACCTTTCAGTAGAACTCAGATGAGCTGTCATTCAGCGCTACAGTCCGAGCATTTCCGATCGGTACCCATTTATGCACCTGGGTGGAGAGAGGCCGGTGAGGTAAAGAGACTTGCCCAAAGTCTCACGCCTGCTGGGATTCGAACCCGGGACCCTCTGACCTCAACAATCATGAAAGGTGTGGTTACCCCCTCCCCATTCATGATTCATGACCTCAGCCTCCCCTCCTCGGTACAAGTGTCAAAACTGGCAGGCTCCCTCCCACTGGATATGTGAATAAGTACCGGTAGTAGTTAAAATCTGGCAGGTCTGGCCACTTATACTGAGGGGTGCTCCGTTTTTTCGATTTTCGTGCCTGCAATACAAACCTGTGAGTCGTTATATTCTGAAACGATTCGAACTTTTTCGTGTCATGGTTGAATTTATAAATGGCCGACCCTGTCATGTAAGCTGAAGCTCGGACTCTGAAGTTTTGATGGAGGTCAAGCACATTAGCCACGGCGATGTAATGTCCATCAGCAAGTCGGAAGTACTCCCAGTCAGTAGCACCCCTCGTCTGAAATGGAGAGACGTGAACAGGTAGTCATCTTTGTAATAGGGAGGTTTTGCAAGCTTACGTTTTACATTTACGATTACGATTTAACGACGTCATGACGTCGTTACAGACGACGTGACGCGATGGTGCCTTCATCTGACGTAAGGCTTTCCGTGTATGATAAAAAATGTTGTCGATGTATCCCATGTTTGGCCGGCCCTCAAAGACACATTGGTCCGTCAATTTACTTACAATCATCATAGCAACTCGGATGTTTACCCATTATTAGGTTTGTCAAATTGAAAGCAAATTATTTGATTACAAAGGTGAAAGATTGGACGTTGATTAAATCGTAAGGTTCTTACGTGTACCAAGTCCCGCAGAGTCGACGTCATGACGTTTTCAAATTGTAATCGTAAATGTAAAACGTAAGCTTGCAAAACCTCCCTGTTGTCAGCGCCCTACAATTCCGGTTACTGAGAAAACCCCTTTAGTTCAGACAGTAGGGTGTTCGGCTTCGGAGCGAGAGGTCTACGGGTTCAAACCCGGATGGGAACCTTGGCTATTTCGACTGCTGCACCTTGGTTCACAGCGCCATAGGCAACTTCGATCGCATGTTTCCCAGCAATAGTGACGTTTCGCAAATCTGACGAAACAAGAAGTACGAAATACGAAATTGGACTTCATTTCCATGACGTAATAAATGTATTTCAGGAGATGGTTGGTAACCACACACTCGCCTGCTCCAAGAGCGTTTTTCAGCGTATGACGTTAGACCGATAGAGTTACGGTGTACCTATATATGTACATAAACTTTGAAATTTATCTTTCATTTCCACTTTGTAGATATGAAGTGGAAATTTAAAAATTCGAGATGCACCATAACTCTCCCGGTCTCACATGATATCAAAAATAATATTTCTTAAGACGCTCTTGCAGCAGGGACATTTGTGGTACCAACCATCTCCTGAAATACATCAGGTCTTGGAAATAAAGTTGAATTTCGTATTTCGTCACTAATATTCAGACCTGGAGTACAGTATGGAAAATGTGGCCGTTGGCTTTCCAAAAGTGCATTGGGCAGACAACTCAATGAATGACTCGTTGAGTTATAAGAAACGAGAAACGTAGGCTCACTCTACTTTCAGTTGGGAAATGTTCCCTCGTGAGGCGGGACATCATCGTGAGAATCTCCGTCCATTTACCGGCCGCCCCCACAGCTCCCTGGGAGACCGACGTGCTGAGAGGATGGCGGGACATCGACTCTTTTGAGGAACATCACTACAGGCAACAGCATGCTCCGATCAAACTGTCAGACTCCTTGAGTAACCCACAAAAGGTTTCTCAGCAGGAGAGGCTCAGTAGGAAGAGCTTTTAGACTGTATTAGTGTTTTTACTTTTAAACTTTTTAAAGCTTTTAAAAAGCTCCATAAAAAGAATATTTCTTTTGAATCGCTTTAGATCACAATGCACTTTACAGATGACTGAAGGAATGTAGACGCGGGGTGTAGTGGCTCGGATCTCTGGCTAGCGGTAGGAAGGTCCCAGGTTCGATACCCCTCGGCGTGAGACTATGGCCAAGTCTCTTTGCCTTATTGGCTCACCCCAGCCAGGTGTTAAAGGGGTACCTAGCTGGCAGAGATGGTTTACGAATGTCTACACTGTTAGAAATAACAGAGGATTTTACAGAAAATTCCTGCTGCAGAGTTTCAGGACATGGATCTGTAAAATTACAGACTCTAAGAAATGTTAACAGAGACTTGACTGGGGGCTGAACAAATTATATTTTCACACTGCTCTCAGAAAGCATCATTATGGAAAGTCCAATTGAGTCCAACTAATACAGGAAAACATACTGTAAATCACATCATATGTAAATTTACTGCAGGCAATTTCTGTAAAATTATTACCGGTACAATAATTTCTAACAGTGAGTCGTACGCTTTGTGGCAGCCGGACTTTCCCAGGAAGCAGAGCTTGATCTGGATTGCACAGACCTATAGCTGGGGTAGCGATGTGAGAGCGCTGCAGAAAAGGCGCTACATAAAATCTCACATTATTATTAACATAAATATACTAATTATTTTTATGAATAACCGAAATGGAAGACGAAATTGTTCAGGCCCTAGGTCCATACAACATGCACTGTAAAAACAAGTTGGCCCATTATACCCACGGACATGGGGAAATTCCTTGTCCACGTTTTTTGCCCATTTCTCACGTGTTCATATATGCATCTGGGAATAAAGTGCCAATGGTCTTTGCTGTGAGTAATCATGGTGAAAAAAATTCCATAGGTCTCCGGAGGACCCAAAGTAGAACCAAGTAGAATCCATTGCCATGGAATAATTTTGACAGTAGGTCCGTCTTAAGGCCGGTTTACACTAGGTTACACCAAGTTGCAAGTTGCAGCAACTTGCAACTTGTTGCAAACTACCTGGGACGGTTTACACATAGAAAAATCGATGCAACATCCAGCGTGATTGAGCTGCAACAAGTTGCATGCCCGTTTACACATGCAACTTTTATGAAACTTTTTGGTCTCATCAGGTTTTTGCAACAAGTTGCATGAAGTTGCATATGAAAAGTTGCATGTGTAAACGGGCCTTTACTCGCAGTGAGTTTGCTGTACCCATGTTGGTTCTGTATACCCGTGGGTGTTGCACCCACGATACAGGACGATTTTTTATAGTGTGGAGAAAACTGCATAGACCTACCTCAAATTTTTGGTGCACCCGGAAACTTCTTCCTTTCCATACATATAATACTGATTTCACCCGCGAGGTGGTGCCACTGAATGAATAAGCGCCCAACAGGAAGTGTTGCCGATTGACCTTGAAATAGGTCCAATCTGTGGCGGAAGTTGTGCGCAGTGGTTGAAGTTGTACGAACTGTCGGGTTTTTCGGCTCCATTTGTAAACAACAGAGTGAATACTGTTGACATTGCCTGAAGAATTAATGTAATGGAATAAAATTGAGAGAAAACTGGTATTAATTGCCGTTAATGGACATGGCATTTTAAAGTCATACGTTCATGAGAGCTACCCTAGCCGTCGATTCGTGTTTTTGTTCAAACACGACTTGAGAACGCTTGTTAGCAACAGTTAAATGATGAAAAAAGTGTTACGGTCACAGACGATCATCAATCAGTAGATTATTTCACATGAAAGTACATGTAAGCGACGTTTACGCGACTTTCTTAACTCGGGTTCGAACAAAATACGAATCGACGACTAGGGTAACTCTCATGAACGCATGACTTTATGTTGGCATTTTTCAAATGACATTTCCAGTGTGGATAACGTTACCAAAGTCGACCATTAGCAATTAACTTATCTGCCCCTAGAGTCCAGCAGACAATATCATCTGTAGAATGTTTCTCGAATCCAATGGAACTAAATGGTCGTCTCCGAATTTTGCAAATTTCCAACCGGGGTCTTCCTCAGGCACTTTCTAGTGGAGTTCCCTTCTAGGTAGGGATCTCTACTAGAAAGAATGGATCTCTACTAGATCCCTACTCGGGATATCTGCTAGAAAG
Source organism: Notospermus geniculatus (assembly GCA_002633025.1). Lineage (NCBI taxonomy): Eukaryota > Metazoa > Nemertea > Pilidiophora > Heteronemertea > Lineidae > Notospermus > Notospermus geniculatus. The sequence goes on from NMRB01001443.1 coordinate 79,587, forward strand.
TGCCTGAGGAAGACCCAGGTTGGGTTTGAAAATATGCGAAATTCGGAGACGACTTTACTTATACATCATTTTGTGTGTCGTTTTTTTGTGCTCTATGTTGAACCAATTGGAAAATGTTAGAATAAAGGTGGTTCTGATCAATAAACTGAAGAATCTTTCTTTAAATTCTTTCTAATTCATTGATTTCCAAGGCTTTTAGACTAAAAAACTGTGATAGAACATCGTTTTACTCCAACTGAGGGACAGATATGAGTTAACAAAGCTACACCCAATCATGTGGTTCACATACCTCTTCCATGATTGGCTATCGCAAGATAGTGTTGCCCTCTTATGGTGAAGTGCTCCATGTCACGTGCTGCCCACGTGGCTATAAGTTGATGTAAGCGAAACCGTTTGTTGATCTTGTCCCATCTGTAGACAGCCGACATGTTTGCACTGCCGCGGCTGGCGTGCCCGTAGTTGGCAACTGCAAGGAAAGACTGAAAATCAAACAGCACATGAGGAAAGTCTGGTATAATTTTCGCACGATTTCCGATTGACAACGCACATTGTCCAACAATAGTGAGGTTTTGCAAATCTGACGAAACTTGTAGTACGAAATACGAAATTCGACTTTATTTATTTCTATGACGTAATGTATTTCAGGAGATGGTTGGTACAACAAATATCATATGCTGTAAGAGCGTCTTTCAGCGTATGACGTTAGACTGATAAAGTTACGCTGTATATTAAACTTTGAAATTTATCTTCGTTTTCCACTTCGCAGATACGAAGTGGAAATTTAAAAATTCAAGATACACCATAACTCTCTCGGTCTTAGGCCTGCTTTCCATTGGAGCGATTCCGCGCGCGATTTACAAGCGCGGAGGCAAGCGAGACGCCTGCGAGTTTTGTAACCGTTTCCATT